>CAUEHQ010000487.1:0-57817 GCA_958510825.1 Brachypterus glaber
GGTTTCGAAAAAATTAAATTTAAATTACGAAATAACGACTGAAAAAAAAAATACGTATTTTTTTTTTACTTTGATCTATAAAAAAATTCGGATACAAAATCAATCAGTAATTGAAACAAAACCTATCCGTTGAATACGTCAATCCATTCTATCTACATACGCAGATATATTTTTATATCGTATCAATCCGTATATACGGATTGAGAAATTGAATCCGTGTCTATTTGCATATACTGATTGAATGCTACTCACCGACGTTTGAAACAAATTAACCGATATAAGTTGATGTTTACTAAGTAAATTATTAAAAGGAAATTGTATACACATTAATAGATTTTCAATGGATAGGATGGGATGCCAGGCTTCTTTAGAACATGGACACGGATATAGTTTCTTTTCAGAATGTATCTGTTTTATTCTGTGATTCAATTCATTCATTCAAATACTGATTGATTTGGATCCGATTTTTTTATAGGGTTGATCTAGTGTTCCTACCTACTATGACATCCTGTCAAATATAAATTTATAGTCGTTTGAACTAAGGCGACTCAATTTATATCTACTTAAGTCCGCACAATTAAACTTGCAGCGAGTGCTTCTATTGTTTCAAGTATTAATGGAAAATATGCATAATTAAAACGTAACAAGAACACCGCTATTAGCAGTTTACTAATCAAACATTTTAACTTTGTAATGTAGTGGGTTTCTAAAACTCTGTAATGGACAACATGAAACTTGTAATTAATTTTTAAGTAGCTTTGTAGTACCTTTCTTCATTAATTAATGAAAATAAATCAAATGAGATACTGTAATATACTCTATCTATTTGCGTTTGGTAATTAGGTTTTTGTAATTTTGGTTTGCTTGTTACATAAGCTTAACTGTAAAAGTTTTACAGTAAAACAGTTTTAGTATTAATTGTAACATTTTGGAGATTTTTTTTGTTCATAAGTTGGTGAAAAAACAAATGAATATTATTAGAAATTTCTAAAACTACTGGTTTCTGTATTTAACGGTACCTATCTAAATTATTTATATTATTAACAAACAGTCTAATATGTTATAAAATACCTCAAAAAAGGTCACAAAACGACTATAAACTATAAAATAAATAAATAAATAATTAAAAAACAGCTAAAATTCTTATGATACAGTAATAAATATGTATTTTGTGTGTGTGATTTGGGCTGTGTTTAATTTGTGTCAGTTAAATTCAAGTTACTCACAGGTAAGTCCCAAACACTGGAAACTGAAGGTGCTTGTGGCCAGGATGAAAGCATTTGAGACACCTTTATACACTGGAGTAAATGTAACCTTTCTTCGTCCATTTTTATTTAAAATAAATATAAAAATAAACTTAAAACTTGAAAGGTTTATCAGTCAGTGTTACTATTACCAATATAAATACCTACATTAAATTCCCCAAATTAGTCGTATTAAAATTATTCAAAACTAAAGTAATTTGTAAGAAAAATAAAACGCAAATAGATAGATAAGAAAATTAAAAAAAAAAATAATAATAAAGAACTCTTTTCATAATACATTAAATGCCAAATTTTGGTGCACTCTTCCATTGGAAACCTCTCCCATGCTTCCAAACATGGACACGAGCGCCAAAATAGTCTTATGTAACTTGTCCTTTAATACAGGGTGTTTTTGAAATAGCGTAGGAAATTACATGATAAAATATGACAAAAAGTTCCTATAAACATATGTCTAAAAATGCGTCATAAGGGAGCTACGCCCCTTTGAAATTGGCTAAAAAAATCGGTTTTTATTTAATAACTCAGGAACCCTTTGAGATATGTTAACGAGGTTTTGCACGTGAATTAATCCTAATAAGGCCCATCTTTGTACGTCATTTTCAAGTACTTATTTAAACCAGGGAAGTACCTGTATATGAGGTTTTTTTCTTAGTTTTTAATGCACATTCGCCCTGCATCATTAAAATTTTGGTTTTCAACATTTTAGTATTTAATTTTTCGTCCTCGAACCGTCCCAACTTCAAATGAACTTTTCTCGAAAACGGTTAATCCTACAGTATTACAACAAGAGTACCTTTTTTATGTATTTTGACCTGAGGAATCATATTTCCAAAATAAAATTGCAAAAAAGTTACACAGAAAAAAGTTTGGGACAAAAAACTGATAAGCCCCCCCCGTTTCGCACACCCCTGGTTGAAATAAGTACATGACGGGCCTGGATAGGATTAGTTGACGTGCAAAACCTCGTTGATTATCTCAAAGGGTTCCTGAGTTATTAAATAAAAACCTATTTTTTTAGTCACTTTCAAAGGGACGTAGCTCCCTTATGACGCATTTTTAGACATATGTTTATAGGAACTTTTTGTCATATTTTATGATGTAGAATAATCTGTTAAAATTTACGACGCTATTTCAAATACACCGTGTATACTACAGCTAGTGTACCTACCGTTTAACCCCTTCCGCTCCAGCCGGTTTTTCAAGGTACATGTCCGGACACCAGATTAAAATTTATATGGAAAATCCCGTAAGCAAATATCCAACTGTGAATATTGTGGTATGCTATACTTACAAATATCCATATATGGATATTTACGTATGCATACGTGGATACAATGGTGCGGAAGGGGTTAATTTAATCAAAGAAGTGCACTATGGTCTAAGTGATACCCAAAAATGGCAACAATTCAGATTTTTAAGCTACAAGTATAAAAACTGGTGTATGGAGGTATTTTAGAATGCTTAAACCGAATATGGCATTAAAATTAAAAAATTAAAAATGGCGTGTCCAATATGGCCTCTATAATAGTCTATATTTATAAATAAAGTTTAAACTTTTTTCAATTTTTAATTGTTATTAATTACCTACGTACCAAATTTAAAGTTTCTACGACATCCTTTTTGAAAGATATTA
Source organism: Brachypterus glaber (assembly GCA_958510825.1). Lineage (NCBI taxonomy): Eukaryota > Metazoa > Arthropoda > Insecta > Coleoptera > Kateretidae > Brachypterus > Brachypterus glaber. The sequence continues at coordinate 2,899 of CAUEHQ010000487.1, forward strand.
CATGTACAGGTCATTTTAAGGCCATTTTACTTTATTTTGCTTTGTTTATTTTTGTTTGTCGTGTCCCTGTAACCCTAACTGCTGAATTATAAGTTTCAACTACCTCCCCTTCGAAAAAGGTCAAATAAATGCTTAGTCTATTTTTTTCAACATTCAGCCATGCATCATTTTACTTAATGTTTTTTTTTTCTTGGCGAAACCAAACGGCATACCTTAAGCTACAATATGGTGCAAAAAATCAAAAAAATCCTGTGAAACTTCGGGGAACTTTTAACGAAAGTATAACATAATCTAAAAAAAAATAAATATCAATAAATAAGTAGCCTTAGAATTGTACACAAATTTCTTACATTTTGCACACTTATAGATATAAATAAATAAAAATTTCTTAACTTAAAATGACAAGGGCCATGGGTACTCTTTTAATTTTCGTAAGTGAGAATTCTTACATAGAGAAATGCACGGTATGGCAAAATCGCAAGTAAGAGAGTGATAAAGAATAAATCTCATTGATCAGTTTAAAAATCGCGCCAATAATTATTGGCGCGATTTTTATTATTATTGCATTTGATCTGTTGCCAAATTTGCAATAAAATGGGTTTTGAAGAATTTTTATTTCTTTATTTATTAGTTCAATATTAATAAATAAAACTTTTAGTTTTCCATCATTTATTTTCATAATTTTGCATTTTTTTAACAAAAGTACTTACTAAGAAACCAATCGATTGGATTGGATTGAATTGCATTCCTTTTAAATATACCTGGTATATTATACAATTGTACAAGCATACTAATAATTATTAAATTATAATTTAAATTAAAATAAAATAGAAACTATCTTTAAAACATAATTTAAAGCTTTATAAAAAAATTACGTGTGCTAGAGACTGTGTTAAGTTACAATTAGACTTGGATTCTGTCATAAAATGGTGCACTGAAAATAAACTTAATTTAAATGTGTCGAAATGTTCAATTATGTCGATCCACAGAAAGAAACTTCCAGTGATATTTGATTATCAGATGGGTGGTGAAATTTTAACTCGCGTTGTGGAAGTTAAAGACTTGGGTGTGACTTTTGACACTAAACTTACATTCAACAAACACATGGACAATTTAGTTAGTTCTTGTTTAAAAATGTATGGTTTTATAGTACGTAATACCAAAGACTTTAATAACCTTTCTTGTATTATTAGTTTATTCAACAGTCTGGTTAAAAGCAAACTTGAGTATTGTGCGGTTGTTTGGTCTCCGATATATAACACACAGATCAATTGGAAAAGGTCCAGAAGAAATTTCTTAAATATCTTGATTATAAGGACACAGGTATTTATAATCATAGAGCCCATTACAATAATTTGTTGGTTAAATACAATTTCATCTCGTTACAACAACGTAGAGCTAACATCTGTGTAGTATTTTTGCACAAATTGTTAAATAGCTATCAGGATAATCCCGAATTTTTAAGTAGACTGCCGTTTCGAGTGCCTTTATCTGTAACCAGAAATGAGGACTTGTTTTATTTACCAATATTAAGAACGAATCAATATGCCATGTCACCACTGTACCGTATCTGTCGTTTTGGAAACACCGTAAACAGAGAAATAGATTTTTTTAGCACAAAGATTTCAAATTTTAAAAACATAATTCTTGATCTCAATCTTGATAACGCTTAGACTTAGACTAGTTTTTTTGTTTTTTTTGTATATATATTGTAAATAGTTATAATTATATTAACCTATCCTGTTATTGGATCCTTAGGATCTGTTGGATTTGTATATAATAAATAAATAAATAAATAAATAAATAAATAAAGCATTTTTTTAAGGTTTTCCTTAAAAAGTGAGGGTTTAATATCAGAACTTAAATTACCGTATAGAAATATTTTAATAAATTAGTCACGTAATGTTTCCGTACTGGAAATTTAATAAAGTTAAAAAAAAAGAATTACATAAAGCAAAGACACAAGGGAAAAATATAATAATAGAAACAATAAAATAATAATTTAAAAAGTCCAAATCTTTATTTATTTATTAATTTATACTCTTTAGGGACCCAGTTAATTAGGTGTTTTATACCACGGAGTGTTTACAGAAAAATCTTTTAGCTATTCCATATTTCATCCAGTGTTTAATATTTTATACCTCATTCCTTTACATTCTTCATACAAACATAAAAATAAACATAATAAATTATTAATAATAATGCTCTAATCCATAATTTAGATAAAGAATAATTTTGACCAAATAATAATTTTTATATTGACATTAAACTAACTAAAAATTTGACAACTTAGAACAAACTTTAAATTAAGATTTTTAATTTTTATGTGAAAAAACAAAACAATTTTTTTTTGCTTAAATCATCTTATTTTTTGCTTAAAATCGATAAAAATCAAAATAAGCAAAAAAAAATGTCTGTCTGTCTGTATCCACGTTAACTTAAGAACGCTTTGAGCTAGCGACTTGAAATTTGGTAAGCAGATGTATTTTTATATTATCTTTCATAAGCTCATACTTGAGCAAAATCGGTTGAGGGAAGGGGGTAAAAGGGGGGTTAAATTTTTGTTTTCGTAGTAATTTTTTTATTATGTTCAATAGAAAAAAAAATTAAAAACGACATCAAACATTAAATAAAACTACATAAAAAAATGTTATTATCATTTTTTTTCCAGCGCCGCCCCCCTCCCCCAAAACGTTAATAATTGGTTTTAGACATAACTTTATTATTATTCACAATAGAATAGAAAATTTTTAAAATCACATAAAAGGTAAAATAAAATTATATGAAAAATATAATCATCGTCTTTTTCCAGCCCCTCCCCCCCTCTCCCCCAAAATATAAAAAAATATTTCTGAACAACTTCTTTATTATTCAAGAAAAATTTAAAAATCACCTAAAAGGTAAAACAAAATTACATTAAAAATATAATTATTATTTTTTGCCATGCCCTCCCCACCTCCCTAAAATGTATATATTTTTTTGGACATAACTTTTTTAGTATTCTCAATAGAAGAATTTAAAAACCACCTAAAACATAAAATAAAATTACATAAAAATTTTGTCACTTTTTTCATGACCCCCCTCCCCCTCCCAAAATGTAATAAACTATTTATGAGAAAGTATTCTCGCTCATTCGAGACGGCTGGTTTTAATAAAATGAAGTGAGGCTTGCGAAATTTACATGTATTGGAAACCGACACTGCAAGGCGTAGGTCCCGATCTCTAGTTTCAAGATATTAATGTTTGGAACTAAGCTACTGCAAGCTAATCCTAGATAGACATTAAGTTTAAGAGATTTTCCAACGTAAACCAAGAGTTAATTTTGTTAGTAGGATGTTCACATTATTAAACTATCAACAGTAAAATCTAAGGTGCTCAGTTTCGTAAGATTATAGACTATATTCCTCAAAAATGACCATAGTCGACTTAATAGTTCTTCATTTTATACTGTTTTAGTTTATTCTATAGAAATCTTGATCAGAATATTTAAATCCACTCACAGAAATGGTCTATTGATTTTCATTTCAGAAAAAAGTATTACTGAGACTTTTTACAATTGTTTTTACTCAAAAAATATATTGGTGTATAGGAAAGTTGCCTAATTTCGGATACCATTTACAATTCATCTAATATTTATACCATTTACAATTCATCTAATATTTAATAGGCGCTATTACTTTTTGATTTTTTTTATATAACAACATACAATTTATTATAACGCACCATGATTTATTATAAAAATAATTTTATTACAGTTTATTTTTCCAAAAATGTTAAAAAAACTTTGCGTATTTTTGTGCATTTGAAAAAAGTTCCTAATTCCGGAAATATCCGAAGTTTTTTTTTTCAAAGTAGAGCTGGATATTATTGCTTATATTTCTTGTTATTCCTTGACATTTTGTTCTGCAAATAAGAAGTAATTTAATCTCGAATTTAATCATTAAGCAAATTTTTACGAATTCCAGAGAAGCCATTGCTTTGCCATTTGCAATTTAAACGATTTGTGCTGCCGTTTAAGGGAGAAAGATTCTATTGTTATCATATTACAGGACGGATTTGGTTTGACTTTTGGCTTCACATAAAAGTAGGTCCATGTTTACCTCTGCAGATATTATCTTAGATTACTATGCAAAATTAGGAAACCATCCGAAAGTAGGCGTCAAATTATTTGTCAAATTATTTGTCAAATTATTATTACTCAGTTCATGTACTGATACATTATGACACGGCACTGCATTTTTTTAGAAACTTCCAAATACCAAGTTTTAAAAGTTTTACTCTATGCTTATTCTTGTACCCTTTTGCCTTTTAATACAAAATTACTCTCTACAATGGCGCTAGATTTCATCACGTCATTAAGCGTCTTGCCTTTTGGTATACCTAAACTGAATTTGAGTGCATATTATAAACCGATCAAGAAAGCGGCCAGCGTTCTCCGTGCATTCCTCACGTTCACGGCTTATTGCATGCTTCCTGTTCGTGCATGCATGCCAAATTTCATATGAATTGTTTATCATTTAATAGTGGTCGGATCAAGTATCCATTTCCCGAGGGCTCGTAAAAATTAGAAGGAAATAAACACTTTAATAGTATATATAAAACATTTTTCTATTCCTTAAAACGACTTTTGTTGATAGCGTTTAGGATTCAATTGGGGGCAATGTCCACCGTGGCATTGATTAATCTGCCCCCTATCGACAGCGTGCAATAGGTTCTTGAAACCAATAACTGCTTCCTTTTTTGGACTGTCGATAGGTTTATCCAGTCTCTGCTTTTAGCAGTAGATGTCGCTAGCTGTTTTTGCTTTTCCTTACAACGATTTTTAAACTCTATATAGAGATATATGGAAAGGATTTGATTTTCGTAGTTGTCCCTACTACCGATATGTGGCTCTGAAGAGTGCTAAAAAGCACGAAATCGATCAGTCACTTCGGAGGGACGACTGCGTTAATCAAACAAAAGTCGTTTTAAGGAATAGTAAAATGTTTTATATAGATTTTTTAAATTTGTAAATATCAAACAATTTAATTTAGTTTATTAATTCAGATACCACTGTAAAAGGTGACCTCCTAGCGTTTAGGATTCAATTGGCGGCAATGTCCACCGTGGCATTGATTAATCTGCCCCCTATCGACAGCGTGCAATAGGTTCTTGAAACCAATAACTGCTTCCTTTTTTGGACTGTCGATAGGTTTATCCAGTCTCTGCTTTTAGCAGTAGATGTCGCTAGCTGTTTTTGCTTTTCCTTACAACGATTTTTAAACTCTATATAGAGATATATGGAAAGGATTTGATTTTCGTAGTTGTCCCTACTACCGATATGTGGCTCTGAAGAGTGCTAAAAAGCACGAAATCGATCAGTCACTTCGGAGGGACGACTGCGTTAATCAAACAAAAGTCGTTTTAAAGAATAGTAAAATGTTTTATATAGATTTTTTAAATTTGTAAATATCAAACAATTTAATTTAGTTTACTTTAATAGTAGTTTATTATACCAGGACAAAATATACCGTTTTACAACTGTAATCGCTCTAAAACCAGTTTTCGTTTATTGTTAACAAACTTATAAGCTGATTTACGGAAATAGTTATATATTACTGGTTACTGAAAATAAGTATAGTTGTGCGTAAGTAGAGTTGTGCGTGAGTATAGATATCTGTGAGTAGAGATGCGTTTAAGTAGTTGTGTGTGAGTACAGGTGTTTGAGTAGAGATATTTGTGACTAGACCTCTATAGAGATGTGTTTAAGGAGAGTTGTGTGTGAGCAGAGATGTGTGAGTAGGGATGTGTGTGAGTAGAGATGTGGGTGAGTAGAGATATGATAAGTAGACCTATGTATCACCCATTTTTTTTTCTGTTTTTACACAAATAATTGACTCTTTTTGTAATTTTACCATGCTAATACTAAGTTATTAAGTCTAAGGTTGTTTTCGAGGTTGTTTTGGTAATTTTATCTAGGTTGAAAAGGCTGGTTCTTTTATAAAAAATAAAACCACTTTTTTGATTTATATTGGACTGTATATTATTTTAATTGTTACAAAAATGCTAGCAATCGTCCGGTACATCTTTTGTTTTTCTAATGACGCTACTAGGCTCTCGCGTCTAGCCAACCGCGGGTAACGCTCTCATTGGCCGCTTGCTGTCAAATGACATTCAACCTTCGTTGCCTGTTGAGACGTGAAAAATATAAACAGGGCCGTAACATCAGCGCCCGCCTTGAAATATTAATTTCAAAATTAAAGTCACTAACTAAAATTAAAAAACTTTGAAAGTCATGTAAAAATGTCACTAACATTAATCTTCAAAAATCAATGGACATAGTCTGTTGATTGATCGTTTATAAACACCATTGGAAGTTTTAACGGTCGCAACTCGCGCCACTCCATCACTACCGAAAAACACTTCATTGATTCTACCAACGTTCCGTTTTAACGGAGGCAAGTTATCATCTGATATGATGACTAAAGTTCCTGGCAATGGAACATTTTTTCCTTGACCTTGCCACTTGCTTCTCTTCTGTAGATTCACCAAATAATCGCGCGACCATTGTCGCCAAAAATGCTGATTCATCTGCATTAAGTGATGATAGCGATTTAATCGATTCGGAGGTTCACTTCGCAAATCGGGTTGAGGAAAGGATGCAAAAGAATCTCCGATTAGAAAATGTCCCGGAGTTAGGAAGTTAAGATCGTCAGGATCTTGGGTTAAAGGTACAATAGGCCTGGAATTAAGTGCCGCTTCTACCTGTGTCAGAAGTGTATACATCTCTTCATATGTGAGTATAGTCAAACCGATAACTCTTTTTATATGCGTTTTGGCAGATTTCACGGCCGCCTCCCACAGACCGCCGAAGTGTGGGGACCTTGGGGGAATAGTTTTCCAATCTATACCCTCTTGGGTTAAATAATTACAAACCGCGCCTTGAGTGCGAGATTCGCTTAAAAATTTTGAAAAATCGTCCAAGATATTTTTGGCCCCTAGAAAATTTTTACCATTATCTGACCAAATTGTACAAACTTTACCGCGTCTAGACAGAAACCGCTTAAGCGCATTTAAAAAAACTTCCGTCGTCAAATCAGAAACCAGTTCAAGGTGCACAGCCTTTGTATTAAAACAAACGAAAATGCACAAATATGATTTTAACACCTTGTGACCCCTTAGTCTACTCGCCAAAATGTCAAAAGGACCCGCGTAGTCAACACCACAAACACTAAAAGGCCTAGAAGGCGTTATTCTCTCGAGAGGAAGATTCCCCATGATGTGTTCATATTTGGTCGGATTCACCTTATTGCATTTTACGCATTCTCGTAAAATATATTTCACTTCGTTTTTTCCCGATATGGGCCAATATTTTTGACGAATCGTTGCCAAAAGCAAGCTTGGTCCCGCATGCAGTTGTCGTATGTGTTCACTTCTCACTATCAGCTTTGTTAAAACATGTTTCTTAGGTAATATTATTGGGTGCTTCTTATTATAGGAAATATGTGCGTGCTTTAGTCTTCCCCCCACTCTTAGGAGACCATTATCATCCAAAAATGGATTTAAACATTTTAACGTACTGTTACGATGAATATTCTGTCCCTTTCCTATAGCCGTCATTTCATCTTCAAATTGATTTCTCTGTGCTAATTTTAATAGAACATTTAAAGCTGCATTTAATTCCTGAACGGTCAAAGAACCAGTTTGTCTTTTATCTCTCTCTTGCAAACTGTTGTTCTTAAAACGCAAACAGAAAGCTGTCACTCGCTGTAACTTTCTTAAATTTGAAAATTTTGTAAAAATAAAATCGTCTTCTTTCGCTGTCGCCTTAAAAGTTTGAGCCTTTGTTTCTGGTATTTCATCTATTTTCTCAATTTTAGATTTTGGCCAAAAATCCTCACTTTTGGTTAACCAGCTTGGTCCAAACCACCATAAATCACTTTGAAATAATTGTTTCGGGTTCATACCTCGAGAAATTATGTCTGCAGGATTTTCCTTTCCTGAAATATGTTGCCAATCGTCTATATTTGTCAATTTTTGAATCTCCGAAACCCTGTTTGATACAAAAGTTTTTAAGTTATTGCATTCGGTAGCTAGCCATGCTAGTACTATAGTTGAATCCGTGTAATATTGTATTTTGTCAAATTCTAAATTCATCGTTTTGATAACTTTGTCTACCAATCGACTTAGAAGTTGTGCTCCACATAATTCCAAGCGTGGCAATGTCACTTTCTTCAAAGGTGACACCCTTGATTTTGCACACAATAAATTGCTGTAATGATTTCCGTCTTCATCTGTGCTTCGTACAAAAATACAGGCACCATAAGCATACTCTGATGCGTCACTGAAACAATGTAGTTGTATTTCTTTTGGTTTTGTACACAAAACATGTCTGTTTATGTTTATCGTATGAATCCACTTTGTTTTAAGTTCCAAAGGTAACTCCTCATCCCACTGAAGGTTTAATTGCCATAATCTCTGAATAATCAGCTTTGCACTAATTATACAAGGCCCTACCAACCCCAACGGATCAAAGATCTGGGCGATAGTAGATAAAATGGTCCTCTTACTGAATGTGGTCTGCCTTGGTATGTTAATTGAATATTGTAAGGTATCTATTCTCGAATTCCACACTAATCCTAATGTTTTTGTAGTTGTATCTTCAGAAATAAAATGTGTCATGTTTTCTGTCGCAGCATTTTCCAATATTTCGTGGCAATTAGATACCCACTTCCGTAAATTAAATCCATATTCGTTCATCACACGAATCATGTCTTCCATTAAATGTTTCGCCTCGTCAATAGATTCTGTCCCAGTTAGGAGATCGTCCACGTAAAAATCTTCTAGAATCGCTCTGCAAGCATCTGGGAATCTTCCATTATTTTCATGACCTATTTGTTGTAAAGAACGTATCGCTAAGAACGAAGCTGATGACGTTCCGTACGTCACTGTGTTTAGTCTGAATTCTTCTATCTTTCCATCTATCTTCCATAAAATTCGTTGTAAGTCCCTGTCATCTTCATGTAAATTAACCATACGGTACATTTTCGCAACGTCCGCTGCCAATACATATAAGTGTTTCCTGAATCTGATCAATATTGAAAATAAGTCATCCTGAAGTATTGGTCCAACCTTTAGTTTGTCGTTTAACGATACTCCTGTGCTCGAAGGTGAGCTACCATTGAAGACCACCCGTAGCTTTGTTGTAGAACTATCCGCCTTATACACTCCATGGTGTGGTAAGACAAACACAACCTTAGCTGTATTATTTCTTTCTTCGTCTGAAACCTTTGTCATATGTCCCATTTCAATGTATTCTGTCATGAATTCTTCGTATTTTTTCTTGAAATCCAAATTTTTCTCAAATCTTTTCTCCAGTGATGAAAAACATTTTAAAGCCGTGTTATGTGAATCACCTATTTCTTCGATATTTTCTCGCAAGGGCAATTTTACCGTAAACCGTCCATCTTTGTCCCTTTTAGTATGTTCCAAAAAATGAAGTTCGCATTCTTCTTCTTCCTTTGTAAGATTCCTCGTTTGTGTGTTTGTTTCCTCTAATAACCAAAATTTTTCCAGCTGATTTTGAATCCCGATTGTTGAAAAGTTACAACTTGTTATGTTTTTGTCACGTGATTTTGTTTCATTGGGTAGTGTACCAGAAATTATCCATCCGATCATCGTATTTTGAATAACTGGTTGATTTTTACTGCAAATTTGTCCCTGGCGTAAAAGATTCCAGAATATTTCAGCGCCTAATAATGCATCTATTTCTCTAGGTTCATTAAATGTCGGATCCGCTAAGTCAATTCCCTGTGGTATGTTAAATTTGTATTTATCGTAAAACGTAGTAGGAAGTTTATCAGTAATTTTATCTAGCACCAAAAATTTTAATTTTGCACCAAAATTATTCAATCTTGATTTTATTGTTGTTTCTGTAAATTGTTGAACCCCTGCCATTGCGTTTCCTACGCCCGTGATCGACATATTTATATTTCTATAGTTCAATTGCAATTTGTCACTAAAATCTTTCCGTATAAAATTAGATTGGGACCCATTGTCCAAAAGTACCCTACACTCGTGCAAGTTTCCCCTGTGATCCTCTACAAAAATGATAGCCGTTGACAATAAAACTGAATTCCCGTTTGTGAATGTATTTGAATGAGCTGTCACTGATGATTCTGCTGAAGCTTGTGAGTGATGATTTGTAGATTTTGTAGAAATTTGTTCCACATTTTCCCTATGTGCTGAATCACCCTGTATATTGGATTTCTCTGCGTGATTATTAACATTTGTTGCTCCGATGTCTTCATGCAAAAGACTGTTATGTTTTCTCTGACAGTATCTACAAGAACCAAATTCACACTTTGCGGCTGCGTGATTTGTTCTTAAACAATTGTAACATAATTTGAATTTTTGTACTTCTCCCCTTCTCGCTTGAACAGTCATATTTAAAAACTTTGGACATCTATGTAAAAAATGCTGTTCTCCACAAATTAAACAAGAGTTTTTCCCACTCTCGGTACCGCTCACAAATGCTCTACTTGATTGCGATTGAGACTTATTTCGCATAGTTGAAAATCGCCCTGTGTCACGCCCTGTATCGCGACTTGTATTGCTTTCCCTTGAATACGAATTTGATTGGCCTAAAGTTTCCAATAAATGGCACCTCTCCCCTAAAAAGTAATACAGATGATCCATACTAGGTTTTTCTTCTGATAATGTTGTTTTTTCCCATTCTCTTCGCGTCACATGATCTAGTTTGCTCGTTATTAAAAAAAGTAGCAAGGTGTCCCAACTGTCCGTATCTTCCCCTAAACATGCTAATGCTCGTAAATTCTTTTTTACGTCATCCAATAATTTTCGTAATTCGTGAACCGACTCTTTCGCAATATTTTTTATCTCAACAATAGCCTTAAGGTGTTTGTGAATAATTAACTTTTTATTTTCGTACCTATCCGATAGTAAATCCCAACAAATTTTGTAATTATCCCCGTTTACCTCCACAGCTTTTAAAACCTCCATAGCCTCGCCCTTTAGACACGATTTTAGATAAATCAACTTTTGAGTATCATTGAGTGAATCATTACTATCTATCAAAGACTTAAATGTATCGCAAAAGGCTACCCATTGATCAAAAGCCCCGTTAAATTGTGGTAAATCTATGACCGGAAGTTTTACTTGACCCATCCCAATATTTTGAGCTTTTGGAGCCGGTTGCTCCCTAAGATTCGACATTAATCCCGTACAAAGCCCTACCGCTTCATAGTATTTACTCTCGAAAGATTCGCGCTCTTCCGAATTTATTTCATCCGCATCTAATTGTTCTAGCTCGGTTTGAACCTCATCAAACTTGTCCCACAGTGCCTCACACTTCCGCAGCCTCTCAGGCAGTTCCCTTGATTTTTCCCCCGTGCAACCAGCAAGAAATGTCGAAAATCTTGTCAACTGCGATTTAATTCTTGCCCTATCACTTTTTAATGCCGCTTGATTCGCCATAATTGCAAAAAAAAAGAGAATATTCTAAGCAAAAATAATATTTATACTGCGATATACTATCAAATAATATTAAATTTGAATAATATTACACTCCAGACACAAGCAAAATTGAAAGAATAAGGAAAATTGATAGGATATTGCGTATAAGTAAAAAACTTTTCGATCTGACCTCGTATTTGGCACCTGGTGTACCCCTCTGCTCGTCGAAGCCGCTCCAATGTCGTAGCTCGCTGCTCCGTTCAAATCGCAATGCACTGGTATCACACTTCGCCTCGATGCCGCCGAATCTCGAACAAGTTGATACCGCTTCCACTCTGCAACCGCTGCTTACGAAAACTTCTTCACGTGCGAATGTTCTCCGGTAAGCACTAGGTCGAATTGTCACTGTCTTCACGTTTTGTTTTACACGTAGAAATCTCGTCGAATGATTTCTGTCCCGATAAAAATGTTCTGTCTGTCTGTTTATACAAACTGGGCTGTATAAAACGTTGTTTTCCCGTATTTTCACTTTTCTATGTAATCTGGGTTACATCTAGAACGCAGTTCCCAAGTTTTTCTGTATAATCTGGGTTATACAGGCCGTAATTCACTGGTTTTTTGTTGTCTTTCCACTGATTAATCTATAATCTGGGCTATAGATTTCACTTGATCCCGATTGCCTTGTAAAATCCCGCGTGATTTGTACAAAACTTTTGCCGTCGGCAAACGTCCGTGATGAATAACTGCGTTAATATATAATCTGGGTTATATATTTTCCCGAGAAAGCCTATAAACTGGGTTATAGCTTTTGATTTCACTTCACAAAAACCTATAAACTGGGCTATAGGTATCGATATATCGCTTATCGATCGATTTTCACTGCACGAAAACTATAAACTAGGCTATAGATCCGTGGTGTCCCGTTTCACACGCTAAAAACTACACTTTTTAACGTAAATTCACAAAACTATTTATCCGCCGAAGTGACCATGAAAAGGCTGGTTCTTTTATAAAAAATAAAACCACTTTTTTGATTTATATTGGACTGTATATTATTTTAATTGTTACAAAAATGCTAGCAATCGTCCGGTACATCTTTTGTTTTTCTAATGACGCTACTAGGCTCTCGCGTCTAGCCAACCGCGGGTAACGCTCTCATTGGCCGCTTGCTGTCACATGACATTCAACCTTCGTTGCCTGTTGAGACGTGAAAAATATAAACAGGGCCGTAACATAGGTTATTATTTATATTTGGAGTAATTATTTATATTCAAGGTAAATAATTACTTACATAAAATAGCTTCTAAGGTTACTATGGTAAAATTAAACCCTCGAGCTAATATCTTAAGAAATAGGTTGGTAAAATTACAAAAAAAGCTATCAGATATTCAGATATAAGTAAAAAAAAGGAATTTTTAAAAATTATTGAGACATTGGCTTGTGTATGTAGAACACCCTGTAACTATATTTAATTTTTTTATTTACTGAAACTAAAAATATGAATAAATATTTAATAAATTTTGATGTATTAAATAAATTTCATTCAGTGACAATTTGATCTGTATTCTCTGGGCAGTGATTGATAAAAATACTTTTTATTCAAATATTTTGTAAAAAAATGCATATTTTTATAAATCAAATCTACCCCCAAATGTGGCGGAAAATTAAAATTGACGTTTATTATTGTATTTATTTAAATAAATCAAATGTTTATATATGTCAGTTGTTTGTCCAAACAATCGTAAAATAATAACAAGTATACATTTATAATTTTTTACATATTTCATTGTTGACATGTGGGCATATTTTTTTTTATTTTCCAAACATCTGAAAATAATCAAACATTAACGTTCGCCAAAATTATATTTTTACAGCTCGGATAGTAGGTACAAAGCAGGATTAGCTATTAAAGGAGCATATGGTTTAAATAGGTAATTTTAACAAAAATATATTTTTGTTTTAAAAATTGCAAAATTAAATTATGAAATACTAGATTTTATTCAATAATATTGATCAAATAAATAGAAATTCGACAAAAAAAAATAAATAAAAATTATTCAAAACCCATTATACATAATACATAATATTATCGCTCATACTCAACTTTCACACAATTATTAGTGAGAATTTAAATTGACCAATGAGGCTCATTCTTTTTCTTTCCTACTTGCGATTTTGTCATATCCTTCAGTTTTCTGAGTTCGCAATTAAAAAAGTTAAAAAGTATGTTTCGGGCAATTTTAAGAGCTAAAATTTTGGGAAAGTACGTATTTATTATACAGGGTGTAACAAAAAAGATAAACTGGCTATACATAGTCATATTGTACTCACCAAAAAAATGAAAAAAGTTATAGTCACTTTAAGCTTTTAGTTGAGATACTAATTTAATTCACTCTTGGTAAAGTAACACATCCTTATCAAGTAGGCCAAGATTATTTTTACCCTTGATGTCATGTTGACAGTTAGATATCTGGCTAAGTAAAGTAAAAAAACAAGTGAATAATTTTCCATTTCAGAGATTAAAATAAATAAAGGAAATATATATTATGGTCTGTTTTTTCAAGCAAGATAGTAAATTAAAAATCGCACAGTAATAATTTTTACAACAGGTTTGAATAGTATATGTTTGTGTATAGAATATAGTTATGTTTTATAAAATAAACTACTCAGTATATTCGCACATCCAATATTTGAATCTATTTTGAAAATATTTACTGTGCGATTTTTAATTTACTATTTTGCTTGATGAAACAGACCATAGTATCACAACTAAAAACTTAAAGTCGCCATAACTCAGAGATGAAACATTATAGACAATATGTGTATATGAACTTTTTTGATTGCTTCTGTAAGTACGATATGGCTATGTACCTATGACTAATCCACATTCTTTGTACATCCTGTATATCTATGTGTGCAAAATCTTATTATAGACTCCTTTGGGCTGATAATGAAAAAGAGGAAAAAGTTTGCCCAACACGGTAACACGATCAAGCGAGCAAGAAAATCATATTTACAATTACACTAATAAAAAAAATCTTAAAAGTGCACTTAAATTAGTAAAAATGAACCTGAACATTTTATTTGTATAACATTTTCAGGGTTGATTTTTACCAAATTAAGTGTTTCAATCATTTTTAAAAAACGGTTTTTAATGCTTTGTTTTGCCACTTTTAGCGACCGATATATCCTGATCTAGTGACTGCATTGTTGGTACTTTTTTTTAATTCAATTTCCTTGTCATTGTAAGTAGGTATTATACGTAACTAGGGGGACTTAACTACCCTCCCCCAAATTTTGCCAAGCCCCCCCCCCACAAATCAAACCATAAAAGTAAAATTACACATATGTTTTTTACACATATATATATATATATATATATATATATATATATATATATATATATATATATATATGGCTCAAGCTCAAGCCCCCCAATATTTGGACCTGGTTACGCCCCTGAGTAAACTAAGGTATACCAAATATTTGATCATCAACATCAAGTCATAAATTCCAAGGGAGCTCTCTTTAAGGATAGGGTGCTCTAGTAAATTTTAATTTTCTATATATTTTTTGTATTTGTGCTTAGTATTTTAGGTCTGAATAAAGTTTCTATAACCCCCTGCTCGATCTCGTAGTATGTGACCCACTATTGATCCTTTCCCTAAGATATACTTTCCTAGATAACTCAAATACGCCCTTATTTCTAGCTCTGACCCATTTACGTCTAATATTCTTCATAACTCCAAAAATATTTGGTCTTTTAGCATAGAAACATAAATGATAGTGCCAGTAAAATAGTCATATGATGTAGTAAAACTGCTCATTCAGGTTATATTTAATCGTACAGGACAAATATGTCAAAAAGTATAAATAATGGTAGGTATTTTTTTTGTCTTTCATTACACAGACACACAAAAAATGAATATTTGCGAAGCCAAAAAGTGGTAGTAGTAGTATTGACCTAGCATAGTCAAAATCTACATTGATTGAAATTTTCTGCTTACCAGTTTTTTTTTATTTGAGTTTGAATTTTTAGTTTAGATCAAATTATGCCCAGTAGACCACCAAAAATCGAAAGTCGTTTTTTTTTGCTGTAAAATGAATTTTTTATTAGCTCTTGTGTTCAAAAATATTTTCCCAGGTTTTTGTCGAAAACTATTTTTTTTTGCAGAAGTTATTAACAATCAAAGCTTAATGTTACAACATGATCAACACTTTTTGAACGGTTAAACAGATTTTGACGATTCTTGCATTGAAATTTTTGTTTAAAAACATACCTAAACTCTAAAAATCTTCCTTCCGAAATTAAAAAATATTATATTTGTTTAAAAAAATAAAAAATAAATTTTTCATGTTGGAAAATAAAATTTTCATTTTCAATAACTTTTGCAAAATATTTTTTTTTCTACCAAAACCTGGAAAAATCTTTTTGAACATAAGAGCTAATTTAAATTAAATTTACAAAAAAAAAACTACTTTCTATTTTTTGTGTAGTACTTGGGCCCAAGTTAAATTATGCCATGGGATAATTTGACCTCAACTAAAAATTAAAACTGGAATAAAAAAAAACTGCTAAGCAAAAACTTCCAACCAATGCAGATCTCGACTACGCTAGATCAATACTATCTCTTTTTTGGCTGCTCACTCTTTATTTTTTTTGTGTGCCTGAGTTATGATTAAAAGTGATATTTTTTAAACTCAAATTGCCTTTAAAACACGAATATTACTTAAATAAAAGCCTGAAAAAAATTAAAACGATCAATTTTTCAGTGTCATATAAAGCAATTTGCCTAAAAAAATCTTGACATTTGTTAGAATGTAAATTCTAAAATTAAAATAAACCGACAAAAATTTGTTAAAGCATGACCGTTGATAGCGCTATTAAAGCGCATATCTCTATGAAGTTATATCATTTATGAGATATTAAATTTTAATGTGGTAAGTTTTTGCAATCATTTTAATGGTTTTAATATTTTTTATTTCACGTTAAATACACAGGGTTATTCAGAAATAAGAGATGATTCTACTTTAAAAAATATGAAAAATAGTTCCTATAAAGGTTGGTCCGGAAATAAGTCTAAGGGAAATGCGGCTCTTTAAAATTGTAATAAAAATAAGGTTTTTAATTAATAACTCTTGTACCCTTCAAGCTAGAGCGACGAGCTTTTGCATGTATACTAATAATAAGGGTAATAAGTTTATGTTAATTTATTTTTTTGAATTTATCCAGAGGCGTGCCTAGACGGACAAAATATGTGAGGCCTAACACATTTTAGCCCCAAACTTTTTTATGTCTATTTTTTTTTGGACGTTTTGTAATAAATATAGATTCCTTCAGTAAATATTCATAAAAAATGTTATATAATGTAACACTGTAGGAGCAACCGTTAAAAAGATGTAATTAAGAGGGAGTAACATTATATGCCACCAAAAATGTTACTTTTTAAAAGGCTATATATGCTTTAATATTAGTTTAGGTGTTTTAAATAAAGAATCGCCTGCAGTATTAAAATTGTATTGGTGATTTTTTTGTTCCCCATTCAATATGTCCATCTTCGAAGAGGCGCAGCTCCCTTAAGACTCATTACCCGACCAACCTTTATAGGAACTTTTTTTCATAATTTATAACGTAGAATCACCTCTTAAATTTCTCGAACTTATTTATGAATAACCCTATATTTTTTTAACCCATTAGCGCTCAGTGATACCAGTGTTAGTTTAGGATACAAGGAAAAAATACTATTTTTAGGGAGATTACTACTATTTTTAGTGAGATTACGGAGATTGCCACCCGAGCTCAGAGAGCGAACTGAGAGTCGGTTACTGTACTGCATATACTAAACGTTTTGGCATATATGAAACCCCACGAAAGGTTTGTAAACATTTACTTGTTTTAAAGTAATACTTAACGTTGATATAGTTCTGTTAACGTATATTCTAACGAAGGGCTAAGAGATAATACTTCCCTTTACATTATGTAGAAAGTATTATTAAGACGCACAATGAAATTATATTTACATTATTTAAAGACCCCATAAACATATTTTTATCTGGACTAAATAGGTAAGAAAATAAAAAAAAGATTTAAGTTCATAATGAAAGGCCTTTCAGGACATCTTAGATTGGATATATATCACCGGCTTTTGATGCATATACCATCAATAATGAGCTTACTTCTTGCCAGTTCTACTATTCGTGCCATTTTCATTTAACTGAATGTGGGTCGGTCTCTAAAATTGGATATATATTTTACCATGCCGAACATTTCTGTGCTTTTGAAGCCAAGAACGGAAATTTTAAATCTGGTTAGGTGAGAAAAAGGAAAATTACTGGTGTACGGTACAAATCAAGTTATGCATGTATGCTGATCAGTCATGCAGAAATAATACAGATTGGCTCAGAACTCAAGTATTTTCTTAGCCAGATTCTACATTAATATTTTTTTATTTATTTTTGGTCTCAAAAAAATCCAAAGTCTTGAAAATTGGTGGAGATGTAGTCTAGACTTTTCTGATAAACGTACTAAAAGTCCTGAATAATTGAAGCTGAGCTCGCACCGCCATCTTGATTTTAAGTTACACTTTTGGAGTTTTTTGCAAATAACTTCTAAACGGTCATTTTTTTTTTTGAAAAATAGTTTTTACAAAAAAGAAAGCTTATAAGATTTTATACACAATACCTGGTTGTCACTTTATTCTAACCTATTAAGATTTAGAGAAAATGGTAAAAAATTGTGCCGATATCTGGATTTTAAGGAACACTTTTGAACTTTTTTGCAAATTTCTTCTTAACGGCCAATATTTCAAAAAAATAAGTTATGATAAAAAATAATGTTTGTAAAATTCTGTACAAAAATGATAACGTACTTTTTTTATCTGACTTGATAATGTTGATATATATATATATACTTGAACTAGGTAAAGAATTTGTTTTATGTGATTTTTCTAGTGTCAGGTAGGCAATAAATCCAAACCCAATAGTTCACCTCAAAATCAAGATATCGCCATAATTTTTCCCATTTTCTCCAAAACAAAGTTAGAGAAAAAAATTAACTAAGTATTTTGTATAGAATTTTATAAGATTTCTTTCTTATAATAACTTGTTTTTTCAAAAAGTTGACCATTTAGAAAGTATTTGCAAAAAACTCCAAACGTGTACCTTAAAATTAAGGTATCGGACAATTTTGAGCATTTTCTGATTTTTTCAAAAACCAAGCAAGTAATAAAAAAGTTTTTAACATTCTTTTGTAGAGAATTTTGTAGGCTTTCTTTTTTATCAATACTTATTTTCTAAAAAAATTGATTGTTTAAAAGTTATTTGTAAAAAACTGTAAAATTGTACCTTAAAATCAAGATGGCGGCGCGAGCTCACCTTCAATTGTTGAGTACTTTTGGTACATTCATTAGAAAGGTCTAAACTACATTTCTACCAATTTTGAAAACATTTGGATTTTTTTGAGGCAAACGGTGATTTTATACTTCGTTGCTGGGACTATAATAGAGACTTTACTTTAAGATGAACATATTGGGCCTTAAAGTTTAAGACTTAAAAAGAAGCAAATAAAAATATCTGTATTCTCAATTAATGTTACTACAGTTTTATAATAAATCTAGAATAAAGTAAAACAAACTTCACGTAAGTACGTAATTTTTTTATTCTTTACCGTAAAAAATGAATAAAATATAATGTAAAAATATCTTAATAGTTAACTAGTAACTAGTAATTTTAATATGCTTGACAATGTTTAATTCATAAATTTTTGGTAAAGTATTATAAAACCTAGCATGTTTTGTAAAATAATGAAAATGTGTGTAAATAAACTTAATTTATTGTAAAATAATGTAAAAGATTGCTGGTAAATTTTTGTAAAGCACTGTAAATTAATTAAAAAATACTATAATATATTTAAAATTACACTAAGTTATTAATGTAAAATTATATAAAATTAGATAAATTTACATTGATTTAGACTTATTATTATTTACATACTATATAATTTCACAGAAAATAACATGTAGGTTCATGGTATCTTACACCTTCTTTTATGGAAAATTTTACTAATCGGTCTATGGCAGCATGTTTTTGTACATTTTCACTGTAACGTTATCACCAATGCAACATACTGTTATCCTATTAAATTTAAATAAAATAAAGATGAGGCTATCTCTTCAAGAAGATTTTATTGATACTTTAAAAAAAATGTATAATAGTGTTTCTGCCCTTTTAATAATAAGGCCATCTTTAGGCTAATAATAAAGATACACAAAAAAAGTTGATTCTCCAACTGCTGGACTTTTCCTATGTATTTTGAGCCGCTGAATCCGATTCTAAAGTCGAAATTTAAAAGATAGCTTCCATTTTCAATATAACCTCCTCAAAAAACACACTTCCGTCTGTGATCCAACTTTTTGTTTGTGTTGCTGTGTAATTAAAATTAAAAACAAAAAAATTACATTGTATACGTACACAAAGTCATAGTATTCAAGGATCATAGAAATATATATATATATATATATATATATATATATATATATATATATATATATATATATATATATATATTATATTTTATACTTCTGGATACCTAGGTATATACAACTTACTGCTATTTTAAAAATTCTCGCTCACTTTTAGTTGAACAGTCAATTCTATTCTGTTTCATTTAAGTATTCCTTATACTATTGGTTTTGTCAGTTAAACAAAGACTTTATTTCCGACGAATCGAAAAATGCATTGTATTAAAAATGTATCCATATAGTTAAAGCTGAGAAATTCTTTTCAATACAACATTGTTAGCAAGCTTTAAAAGCTTATTAGAAATAATAGCTTTCCAAAGACAATGGGATTTTATGTATACTTAAGATGTCATATTGGATTTATTTGAAATTTTAGAATTCCACTGCTACGTGACAGCATAATACCAACCATTTAAGTAAAAATTATTCACGCAGCATGATTCACGCTATATTTGTTGACTTACATAAAAGGGTAATATAATGTTTTCCTCTCTAAAAAATGTATTTAGCTAGTTTTTACTTGGTGGTTTAAAACTTTGAGGACAATAGGTTAAAAAAACATGGCCATATTTTCGAAACAAAACATAATTTTTTCTACTACCTATTTAGTGCTAGTTTATATTTTAAACCGTTTTCAAGCCTGATATACTAGGTGGATAACATACTATTTTTTACTACACAAAATCGTGGCCACGTACTCCCGTGATAAAAAAATATAAAAATATAAATACAAAACGTTGCTGTGTCAACTTTTAGGTATAGAATACAATTTTTAAGATTATTCTAAAGCATTATAATATAGTAATAATAATAATAATAGTAATAATAATAATAATAATAATAATAATAATAATAATAATAATAATAAGTTTATTTAAGTTTTACATACATGTAAAACATGTACATTGTTTTATACATTTAATAAATTTAAAAATTTCGATAAAGTTTGGCACCTAGGTTTTGAAAAACCTCTTTTGTGTCCTAGAATAACATAACTTTATTACTTAAGAACTAAAATTATAGATATACATAGAGTAGATCAGAAAGAGGAGCAGATAATTCAAATGTAGCACGGGCGGCTGAAAAGAACTGAAGCAATCGAATTTAAATTGTGTGGGTGTTTAAATAAAAAAAAAATAAAAAAAGTATTAATTTCGGTATAGTGAAGAAAAAATAAATTAATTTGAGAAAAAATCTAAAAATTTTAAATTATATTTGATATTAGTTTTTACGTTTGTTTTATATTTTTTGTAGTTTTTATATTTTTTATATCAGTGGGAAGAAGTAATTTGGAACCTTGATAAAATACGGTTTTTTGTAAAAAAAACTTTTTTAAATCGGGGAAATATTAAATTTGGATTTACACGAAGACGGGGATGTTGGTCATGATTAACATATTATCATTATAACGTTATATTAAATACAATATTAAAATTGTAGATATAAATTTTGTATCGTATACTATAAAATAAATTTATATGTACCACAAACACAGCCTGTCAAAAGTCCGCCCCCCCTTTAAGTTTTGAACGCCTTAAGATATCAACTTGATACTTGGAATACATAAATAAGATAACCCATATCTTTTTTTGGTATATATTTGGTATGCTTAGGGCGTTCCTTGGAGATAGGGGGGCAAGGGTTTTTTTTAATAGAAAGGGTGTTCGTGTCATCCATCATTTTAAAGCTTATAACATTTTCTATTTGCCCACATATACTCGGCGCATTATCTATCTGAGTAACAAATTGGATCAAGGAAGCTATGATTAGTGGTTTAAAAATGACTTTTAGTAATATTTTTGTAGCCCATTGTGCTTTTGATAATTTTTAACATTTAGGTTAAATTGACTGTCATTTTACGTCTTACAAATAATAACAAAATCTGTTTAAAAAGTAAAACTTTGTTCAAAATTATAATAAAAGTAAGTTTTTATTCATAAAGTGCTATTATAAACTTAAATTTAACATTACCTGAATAAAATTATGGACCAGTATTATTTTAACCAAAAAATTCTCTGTTATAGTGTTTACTTCAAAAATTTATAGAGCACTGCATTATATTACTTCATTTAAACAAAATGTTTATAGATTGATGCTTTAGTTTTCTTTTTATGCACTTTTCTTGTTATTTCTTCTTGCTAAAGCAAATTATTTGGATTTTTTTATAAATGTCAAAATAATGTCTTGATTGACAATAAATTTTAAACAAAACCTTACATAAGGAACTAAATATATTCTGCCAACCAAATAACAAGAAACAAATGACCATCAACTCAGATAGATAATGCGCGGAGTTTTGGGGGTTATTTTAAAGCCCCAAAACTGGGAATTTTCGTCGAAATGTGTTTAAAAAAATCACAATTTTCGAAAAATGGTTTATTTCATCATGCAAATACATAAGTTATACTTTAAAACTTATTTTGAATGACATAAATAAAATTTTACAAAAAAAAAATATTAAAAAATCGCATTTTTTAGCAAGAAATTTTTTTTTTAATTAAAACAAAACCTTAAAAAAGGGTTTAAAAAAAAAATAAAATTTTTATAGAGAATTCTATAAGCGTTAAAATAATGTATCACACGACCCGCCTTTCTGTTAAAAAAATCCCCCCCCCCCTTACCCCTGTCTCTATTGTGTCCCCTAAGCATATCAAATATATACTAAAAAATTATATGTGTTATATTATTTAAGTGTTTTAAATTTCAAGTTAATATCTTAAGCTGTTCAAAAGTTAAAGAGGGGGGGGGCGGACTTTTGACACGCTCTGTATATACTATTCTTATAAATTATACTGTATACGGTAAACATGCGCTTATTTAAAAAATGTTTTATCTTGGAATATAATATGCCTACTTTTTTTCCACTTAACTTCCACTTCCAGATAACCCCAATTTAAATTTTTAAATTAAATACTGTATGGTTTAGTACTGCTAGAGAATAAAATTCTAAATTACAAGTTTTTAACCACTATTCATAATTTTAATTTTAGAGCATAGATAAAAGTATGAAATATAACATAAAATGGCTATAAGAGGATTACTACATAGTTAATAATCTGGATTACTACAGAAGGATAGAAAGTTTAAATATAATTTTATAGTTATTATTAACGTACGTACAATAAAATTAATTTTATAAAATTTGATAGTTGAGCTGTCAGATTATTCTGTGTAAATGCAAGAACCTCGCTTACTTTAGTTGCTCGGTAAAACTTTATCAAATTCTTTGCTGTCTTACTTTATAAAAATGTAAATATACATATCCAAATGTAACTTTATTTAAACTGGGTAAAACATACTGAATTTTTCAGTATCACAGTCGGAGAAATAAAAAAAATTAAAACTTTTTGACATCTGTGAAGAATTTGTATTGTAGTATTCTCAAACTTTTCCACTATATAAGTCAAGTATAATTTAAAACTCGTTTGAATATGCAAGACGAATATAATACTCTTTACAGTATGCAGTGATTGAGGAGTATTATACGATGGTTTTTAAATTTAGAAAATCGACAAAAACTACCCTATACTATATTCTTCCCTGCAAGATAAATGGCTGGTCGACCAGCTTTACACTATAAAAATGAGCAGGTTATAAAGTAGATTTCTTAATATTTATTACTTGAAAAAATCAATAGATGACGGTAGTGTCTTCCTGCGAGATGTTTTACACCTACAATGCGGTTCAAAAAAATGGTCCTTGTGAAAAATTTTATTATGGTTTTTTTCTTAAATTGAAGATTATGCATTTTTAGGGGTTTTGCTATATTTTATTTCATAAATATAAATGCTTTAAATCTATGCATTGGTTAATTTAAGTTTAGGGTAATATAAATTTTAACAAGGGGTATCTTTTGTGATAGGCAGTATATGGTATATTCTAACTTAAAAAATGACATTTGATGTTAAAAATTATAAAACTAATAATAAAAAAAAATTGTCTCCATAAAAGTGCTAAAAGAGAAAATTAAATTAAGTACAATGAAAAAAAAAGGTAAGAATTTTACAGTAAATAAATCAGTTTATGTATTCAATATCAGTTTTGGGATCGTATATCTTTAAAAAAACATAAATTTTGGAATATATTCAGCATAAAATTTATTTTATTAAAAAAGGGACTGGAAAAATTACATAGAAAGACGATTACTTTAAGTACTCGTTCTTGCATCTATTTTAAATACTTGGTTGGTTTAATTTGAAAAACTTTCAGCAAGAAAATGAAAAGGTTAAGCAAAATATTTGTGTAAATACAGACTTTGCAAGTATACTGAAGAAAGAAGTTTAAGTCAATTCCTAAAGAATTTTTTTTGTGCAGTAAGGCTTTCAAATGAACTTGAGACTATGGCTTGTTGCTTTTAAGGACCTTTTTTATAAATAAAAATATTATGACATTGTATGTAGGTAGAAACCTAAAAAAACTGTGTGAAATAAAAGATACAGAACTTACTAATACTTGTTTTTATTTAGAATTATTTAGTTATAGTTTTATTATTTAGGCTACAATCTGTAGCCCACTTTTTCCAAATAAATAAAAGGTGTGGTTTCATTCTATATTCTAATCTTACTTTCTTTGTCTTACTAATTCTGTACCTAAGATCAAGGCAGGACAAAGCCCCGGGAAGACTTTTTACCCGGGCCCCTCAAATTTTCCAAAACATAATTGTTCCAAGCAGCTTGTACGGTGGAGGGCTAAAGTGGCGCCCCATTAATTAAATAAGTTAGCACCGCAGGCGATTTTTTTTAAGAATGATATTATTTTCTGACTTTTTTTAATTTCATATTTAAATACTCAAGTTTTACCATCCTAAATTAAAAAAAAAAAATAAGACAAGAAAGCCATAGCGCCGCAGGTAGGTAATACAGTCCCGTGACTGAAAACATTTTTTTTCCCGGGACCAGATGCTCTAGTCCCGGGACCAAAAGTGTGTATTAATTTATATATAATAATATATATATATATTATTACATAAATATATAATAAATTTGACAATATTAAGTGCATATTAACAAAGGCAGTATGAAGACTTTGTGTTTCCTTAAAAAAATATATGCACATTTTTGTTTATTATGACAACGCCAAAAAAGAATAAAATGTACACATTTTTTTTTTCATTTTCGGGACCAAAATACAAGGATCTTCGTCCCGGGATTTTTATTTTCAGCCCCGGGATCAGGTCATGTACGCCGGTCCCGGGATTTGGTCTTTTTCCCTAGCCGGAGGCGAAATTTTTTACGAATTTGAGGGTGTATGGTTTACTTGGAAAAGGCCCTGCATATTTGGTCGTTAGGACGCCCTTATCGTTCTGGTGGTGTATAAATAAACTGTTTATTGTTAACTTACCTCCCCTCCCCCTAAGGGCGTTACGTGTTTTAATATTAAGAATTATAAAAAAAGAAGGAAAAATTTGATAAACTCGAAATTTTCTGAGCAAGCTGCTTTGCAAATGAAATTTGATTGATAGAAATATTTATAAAAATTTTTCACAAACCTATTCATGAACAAAAATATTATACATGGCGTCACTTTTTAATATAGTAAGATTAAATGTGCACTTGAGTTCAAAGAAATTATTTCAAGAGAAAACGCAATTTACTATACATTGTAAAAAGAATAATATAGAATGCGAAGTATTAAATATCTTCATGGCTTGTTTGTTATTAAACAAAATATAAAAGGATTAAACATAAATCCGTAAAAACTTTCGGAAATCAAAAATAGTAGTTTACGTAACGATAATGAAGTTTTTTTGACGACGCGAAGCGAATTCAAAAAATCATTCGAGTGCACTAAGGACTTGTCGCAAACGTGTTGCGAACAACATTTTTCGTTTGATCTACAGTTCAGACTCTTTAAAAATGTATATTTTAAAGAATTACCTGTGTTTAATTTTGACATTTCAAAATTTTATAAACGTCAAATGACTTTTGTCAAAATGAAAGCTATATGTAAGTGTGCATAGTTGTCATTTCATTTAAATATGCACTATGTACTCGTGGGATAGAAAAATATCCTAACGAGAACATTTATGAACATGCATTTTTCTTTATTTCGTGTACACTAGGTCGTACGAAAATACATTATTAAATTTTTTGACTTATTGTTTTGTCTTTCGAAATTCTCTTTTCTTTTTAGCCGGGCAGGGCTTATTTCATTTGACTTTTGGTATATTTTTCCGAGGCTAAATTCTCCAATTTAACAAATTATGCACGCAAAAAAAAGAGATTTAGAAGTGATTGCTAAAATCTATAGAGACTACAGTACTATCTAAGATTAGTGAGACTCTTACCATTCTTCCCTACTGCAGACTGTAGTAGTAATATAGTCTACAGTACTACTTATAACTTTACTGTAGTATACTATAGTATACAAACCCCTAAAATGCCCTAGGGTAAAACCCCCAATTATTTTCACTTTAAGAAATTTTCCACATATATTTCATTATAACTTATTAAATATTTCATGTAATCAAGAATAAAATATTTTACATCATTTAGTAGTTATTCTATTTTATATATTATATAAAATTTAAACTGAGATCTTAATAATAAAAAGAAATTTAAATAAGGTTTTTCGCATTTAAAGTATAATGTTTAGCAATATTGCCTTCGTATAAAATATAGTTAGATTAAGGTTCCAATGGAGATTTTTTTTATATAAACGAAAATATCACTCCTGTACCAATAATTATCTGAGTGCCAACGGTTGGGGGTTTTACCCTATAAATTTTTTAAGCCCTTATTATTGTACTGATTTTTATATTTCAGTGGCCTGTAGTACAATAATTTGTAAAGGTAGTTGTTTTGTAAATTCAGTTAGAAAGACGACCATTCTATTGTGTCATTTTATGAATAATTAAAAGCAATAAGTAACTTATTAAGGGTTGTGAAATTTTCATTTTTGTTTTAAATAGTTTAGCGAGTAATTACAAAAAAAGCTCTCGTATCTCCAGTTTACTATGGAAGTTTCCTTTTAAAGATCATTTACAACAACAAATTACCATGGTAAAAGGGTAAAAATGAAAAATAAGACTGTGTACAATCGTTATAATAAATAACAATGTTACTTAATCTAGTTTACTGCATTTTCCTTTTCACACGCTTTTATTATACTGCCCTGTACAAGTTGTCCTAACTGCAAAAATTAACTTTTTGAGATAAGCACACCATTGTATTGCTATACACTAACCCTATGTGCCTACGAAAAAGAAGTGTCCTATCTAAAACCCAAATCCTAAAAATTAGCCTAAGATGTTTGTCCTTTGTGGAAAATTTTCAATCTTTTCTAAATAAAATTGTCCTAACTAGTCTTTACCAGACGAATAAGTCAGGACTAGGACTAACTTTACAGATCTTAGTAATTTGATTGGACTTTAGAACAAATGCATTTAGTATGACAATTTACTTTTCTGACAAAAAAAATAGTTTTTTTTTCAAAAGGATATCACGTGTTTTTGATGTAAAATAAAGCAGAACCTAACGCCATATTTATTTAAACATGATTTCAAAAACTGCAAACAAATACAATAAAACTGGTCATATCTTAAAACATCTAATTTGCAGATAGGAATACTTGTCTTAGAAGGGCAGTATACTCTTCACAGCGCGTTTATGCGCTAGAAGAGTAAAATACGATAATTTCGAATTTTCTAAAATCGCCAAACAGCGTCCTAGACAAAAAATTCTTGGATTCGTGAAAATTAAGTAACTTTAAAAATGTCTGTCTATCCGTCCGTCGGGTTTCACGTTTTTTGTAAGCACGATAACTCAAGGACTAATTATCCGAACGATTCGACATTTTCAGGAAAAGTTCTATGGGTGGAAGATCTCTACTCTTTTTGAAATTAAATATCTTTAAAAAAAATCAAAAAAATTATCTTCCTCATCTTTTTCTTAATTTTTGATTTTTTATTTAATTTTTTCGTTTTTAAAAGAACTAGGCCTACAGGGAAAGTACTTTTTTGTTGACAGCAATATGTTACTTTGCGTTTTAAATAATTTTAACTTGCGTTATTTGGGAATGTGTCGTATGGACAGAGTTATGTAAAAATCGTCTAACCCATATGTAATACAATGGGGTTAGACAATTTTTGCATAACCGTATATATAGCATCCACTATGAAGAGTAACTATATATTGAAATGCGAAGCATTACATATGGTTTGACACACGGTTCTAAAGCTATCGAAAGAATGCGGCAAAAAATGAGAAAGCAATTTACTTGAATTTAAAATCTAACTAAAAACACGTTCACGTTGAATGCGCCAATCGGAGCGTTTTTTTTTCGTCGTAGGTTTTTTACCGTGTGTCAGACTATATCTTCACGACATGTTTTATATTATATCTATTTATAAGGGCTATACTTTAGTAGTATTTTGTGTAAGGTTAATTTAGATTGTCAACGACAGTCATATTTTTTATATAATTACGAGTTGTCCAAGGATCTTTGTTGAGTTTGTGGTTAGAAAAACAATATAAATAAACTGTTAAAGTAAATATACACTTAAGTAAAATAAATGACTACATTAAGTACCGCAAACGAAACAATATCGGACGTTGCATTTTAGCATAAGTGCCTATTCACAGGCTCGCATAAGAACATAATACATAACAATATGATTCCGTGATTGGCTTGATGTGCCGCATTCTTATGTTTTATGTTCTTATGCCAGCTTCTGGGTAGGCCTTAAATACCTATTATAATTGTAGGAGGCACATGTATTACTTGAAGCTTAAATTTAAAATTTTACAATTTGACAGAGCCTTGGGTACAATCAATTGATTTTTTTCGCGTTGGCAATGCTGGCAACGTTGCAACAGACCTATACAGGGTTATTCTTTTAAATGGTACACCCTCCGTAACTTTTGAACAGGATGAGATATAAACTTTAAATTTGAAAAATGCATATCACATAACAAAAACTATCATTTGTCATATTTTTCAACTTTTTATTTGGTAAAGCGGCTCATTCCGTTCAAAAGTTGCGGGTGGTGTACCATTTAAAAGAATAACCCTGTATAAGTTGTTACACAGATAACTTTTAATTCAGTCCGTCAAAGATATATTTTGTCTACTATAGTCTACAGCAAGGAAAGTACTGTAGTTAACTAGTTGGTTACTCGAGTAATCTTTAGATGAAAAAAATAGTAAATTTTCTTACGGTACTTTACTGTGTACAAGACCATTTGTAGGAGCACTACAAATTGTATCGGGCTAGGATTTAAGATGATAAAGTGTAGAAAACTATAACAGAAATAAAAGTAAAGTCAGTTATGTTTTAGGAGAGGTTTCAACGCCGACTTATTCCAAAGTCGGATCATACCCTTGACACTTTTAGAAGATACAACTGGGATATATTTCAATTTATATTAAGCATCCGTATAGAAAATACATTTTATGAAAGCTTTAATGTTCATTTTAAACAAAAGGGCTTATATACAGGATGTCCAGTAAATGATGTCATTAATTTTAAGGGGTGATTCTACATAGGAAAATATGAAAAAAAGTTCCGATACACATATTTCTAAAAATGCGTTATATAGGAACTTTTTGTCATATTTTCCTATGTAGAATCACCCTTTAAAATTAATGACATCATTTACTGGACATCCTGTATAGCTGTACTAAAGTAAATTTATTATAAAACTATGGTCTGTTTTATCAAGCAAGAGAGTAAATTAAAAATCGCACAGTAAATATTTTTACAACAGGTTTGAATAGTATATGTTTGTGTATAGAATATAGTTATGTTTTATAAAATAAACTACGCAGTAGGGCAAGGTGTTGTACCTTTGACCGCTTTTTATATTTAATTTTTTTTATGTAATTTTTATTGAATGCAACCCATTTACAGACACGCGTGAGCATTTAGCATTGTTTAAATAAAAGATTAAAGTAGGTTTTTTCATATCAAAATGTCTAGCCGCTTCTCTTATGGTCATTTTATGTTCTTTTATGAATTTAATAGGCGTTTCCAGATCTTCTTTACGAATTTTGACCCTTTAACACCGGTCTTGCTCCTTGGCATCTTGCAAAACTATAAACTTAAAATAATATTCGTTAGTAAAAATGTATGCTTGCGAAATCCGTTATACCTTTGATTCGTTAAAGGTACAACACCAGTTAGTGGTAAAAGGTACAATACCAGGTCATTTTAAACTGGATAGGCCGCCGTTATCTTTAGGTTAATATTTTTAACTCTAAAACATTCAAGCTTCTTCTAGAACGGAAACTTTACATTTGGATATATTTAATCTCAAAATAAGCAATTTGGCAAAAAAGTTATAAGGCAAGTTAAAACTTAAAAATACTTACTTTTGACAGCCGAAACTTCACAAACTATTATGGACGGAAAGTGCGCACCTATTTTTAACTCGCGTCAGATTTAGTAACACCTCTAGCGGGTAAACTATACACTAACTATATTAATTTACATACATACTCATACAGTGCTCTGTATTATGGTGGTTAAAGGTACAACAGGTCAAAGGTACAACACCTTCCCCTATATTCGCACATCCAATATTCGAATATTCACTGTGCGATTTTTAATTTACTCTCTTGCTTGATGAAATGATAACCTTGTTTCTTATTTGATATACGAGGTTATGGCTCGCATGAGGTAAAATTATACGAGGTGTCGACCTAGCTAGGTAAAGGCTTAGACGAGGTAATGGTACGGCGAAATATTGTTTTTCGAGGTAACGGCCAGGAGGTAATTGGATGCGAAGTAAAGATTTACGTGGTAAAGTACCCCACCCAAAAAAATATTGTTTTTAAAAATTCGGCGCCTGTGTTTTTATTTTATTGATCGTTTCATTTAATAGAAAAAAACTACAAAATATAAATAAAATAATAAAATTAAAAATGTTTTAGATTTTTGACATTTAAATTTGAATTCGAGCCGAGATATCATAATTCATAGAAAAATATATAATTTAATTTTTATGTTTGGGAACTCGCAAAAGAGATTTATTCGCACTCCGAAGTTTTATTAATTTTGAAAAAGAAATATAAATATGAAATCAGCCAAAAAGGGAACCTAGAAACTTTATACTTTTAGTAATTTTTGTATAATTTTATAGTACCTACCTTAGAAAAGTAGTGGTATTATTAGTAATTTTAAAAAGAGAAATAAAATTTTGTGTTATTATCTGACAAATTGGTTACATTTTTTTAAAATGCATTAAATTATTAGGTCTGCAAATTAATTCTCGGCCTTTTTCTTAATTAGTATTTTATTTATAAAAAAACAAATACAAACTCAATCAACAAAGTAATCTCCTTCAGTTTCTAAACATTTTTGCCGTCTTTCGGGCAGTTTTCGAATTCCAGATCGAAAAAATTCCACCGGTTTTGACTCGCTGAATTCATCTATGCTTTTTTTAACCTCATCGACTGTCTTAAATTGGGAATCCGCGAGATGGTGCTGGAGAGATTGGAACAGGTGAAAATCCGAAGGGGCTAAGTCTGGTGAATACGCCGCATGTGGAAGAATTTCCCAGCCTAACTCAGAAATGGTATCTCGGGTATTCTTTGCGGTGTGAGGCCGGGTGTTATCTTGCAACAGAATTACCGTTCTCGTGCCACGGCCTGTAAAATGTCTTTTATCCTCTAGCGCTGCTCTCACGCTCATCAGCTGATCAGAGTAGCGCTCAGAATTTACAGTTTGACCAGATGAAAGCAACTCGTAGTAGATAACTCTTTTATAATCCCACCAAATGCACAGTAACACCTTTTTTTCGTGGGTGTTTGGTTTTGGGGTGCTTGTTGATGGTTCACCTGGACGTACCCATTATTTTCTCCTTTTAGGGTTGTCCTAAAGAATCCACTTTTCATCACAAATGACAATTTTGTGCAAAAAATCCTTTCACCCAAACCTCGAAAGCAAGGATAGTGTTGTGTCATAGCATCTGATTTTGTTACCGGCAGAGAGTTCATGGGGGATCCACCGAGACTCCTTGTGAATCCTTCCAAGCTTCTTTAAACGATGGGAAATAGCTTGATGCGTCACTGCGAGTTCATTAGCGAGTTCCTGTTGATTTTGGCAAGGATTTTCATTTAATAACTGCTCAAACTTCTCACCTTCGACTTTTTTTGGTTGTCCAGGGCCCTTTTCATCTTTGAGGTTAAAATTTCCCTCTCGAAACCGCTGGAAACACTTTTTGCACATGCTGTAGGATACAGCGTTTTCACCAATAGCAGAATAAATCATTTCTTTTGCTTCAGCCGCGTTTTTTTTTTAATTGGAATGCAAACAGAAGGCAATACCTTAAATGTTCTTTTTCGAACGACATCGCGTCTACCGCTGATATTTCGGGTTCTGTGACTAGTAGAAAAAAGTTTTAGCTCGATTTAAAGCTTAAAGATGGCGCTACAGAATGCATGTGCCGTGGAAAAATTATTCAAATTTGAATCACATTTATGATCAGTAGAATTTAGGGGCCGAGAATTAATTTGCAGACCTAATAAAATTTTAAGGTTAGTTTATTGTCAAAATATTGCCGTATCTAAATTTATAAATCGATATAATAATAATTATTTGGATATTTGGTGGTTTTTCTAAAAAATCTACCTAACCATATATAATATATTTCATCCACGGCCGTGATTAATAGACCTATTAATCACGGGCCTGTAAAAATAAACCCTTTGGACTTCAAAACAGCCGTGGATAAAGTATAGTATTTTACCGGTGTATAACAGCTACTAATCAATAGCAAATATTATACACTCATTGAATAATATACTATTATCCACGGCCGTGATTAATAGGCCTATTAATCACGGGTCTGTAAAAATAAACCGTTCAAACTTTAAAACAGCCGTGGACAAAGTATAGTATTCTACTCGCGTATAATGGCTATTAATCATTCGGGCGATTAGGCCACTCGCCTATCGGCTCGTGTCCCGAAATTTACTCTCATTGATTAATAGCAATTATTATACACTCATTGAATAATATACTATTAATTAAAATATTATTTACAAAATAAAATATAGGCAATATACCTTTCAAATTTTTGCTTTTTCGTAATATACCTATAATTTAAAAGTTTCAGTCTAGTTTTCCAAACTATTTTTTTTTTCTGTTTCTTTAGGAAGGGAAACAGTGTAAAACAATACAGAATACAACATAATATTACCAATTAATTTCTTGTATAAAATATATAAATCAAAATGTGATGCCGGCGAGAATCATGAAGTTTAAATCAAAATTATTGTTTGTTCTGTCTAATGACAGAGCTGTCATAATATATAGAGTACATAGCGAAAAATTCCAACTGTTAATAATATAGTAAGTCAAGCTATAATGGCTATAATGGCTCGACTAACTTTATGCCTCGCATACTAGGTGCATAATATACTATTTTTCACTACTAGCTTTAGAACATACCATTATTTATCATGTTTTAAGACTGTAAAATTAATTTTCATCACCTATAGCAATAATATTTTTTATCCGATATATACAGATAATAAGACAATTACCAGCTTTATTTTAAATAGATAAACTCAATAATAACCCCCGCGTGGATAATTATTAATTTTACCCACTCAACTGTCACTTGTCAAATTATTTTCTTGTAAATGTCATTAAAATTTTTAATAAAAATATGAATTCCTAAGCTATTTATTGGATAAAACCTTGTATGGCACTCATGGGTAAACCGATATTGCCCTCTTGAAAATTAACCTGCTTTGCTGACGCCTCGCAAGTTAATTTTCTCATGGGCAATATCTTACTTTACCCACTAGTACCATAAATAACTATTTCTCTCCTAGTAGTTTTATCAACAATTGATTTCTGTCACTTTAGATGTTTCAGTTCTTTGTGCAGTTTTTACTAATTAAACCCAAGAAAATAGCTTTAAATAACTTTTTATTTATTAAATATAATTAATTATAATTATTACCAATTAATTAGCAAAATATTATGGAAAAAAAAATTTAAAAACTAAATTTTTAAACGTTTAATTAGTAAAAATTGTTTATAAAATTTACTCCTACTAGGAGAGAAAAAATTATTATTTCTATAGGTGAAGAAAATTGATTTCACAGTCTGAAAACATAATAAATAATGGTATGTTCTAAAGCTAGTAGTGAAAAAATTTGTTAAATAGAGCTAGTAGTAGAGAAGACTATTATAGCCTCGCACTGTTAAATAATTAATTAATTAATTTAATACGCTCGGCTATAAAAAATGTTTTCTCTACCTTGGTATATAATTACTATTTTGCTACCCAAAGCTAGTAACTCCGAATACCAGTTAAAAAAAAAGTTTAAAAAGTATTTTGACATGTTGAAAAAGTTAAATTTTCTTAATTTATTACACAGCCACACAAAAAAAAATCGTATCCAGAGACTAGACCATTGCATTTTTATATTTTTGGGCTCGTTGAAACCGAATCTGACCTCAGAACTGATCCATCAGATCACAGTTTTGTTCTATCCATAAAAACATCCGAATTTAAGGAATTTTCGCACCCTTTTTTAAGTGTAGAAAAAATTGTGACCTGTTGAAGCAATTCTGATGTCAGATTCGGTTTCATCGACCCCGAAAATATAAAAATGCGTTGGTCTAGTCCTTGGGACTTAAAATTTAATTTTTTTTTGGTTGGCTATCCAAAACAGTCACCCAAAAAAAATGTTATGTGCCAGAGAGTCTGGCAGAGACTAGATCAACTCATTTTTATATTTTCGGGGTCGCTGAAATCGAATCGGAGATTAGAATTGCTCTAACAGGTCACAATTTTTTTCTACACTTAAAAAACATCTGAATTTAAGGAATTTCCTTTTTTTGTGTGTATAAAAAAATTGTGATGGAGCATTTTGAGGTCAGATTCGGTTTCAGCGACCCCAAAAATATAAAACCGAGTTGGTGTAGTCTCTGCATACCAAAAAAAAAACATTGTGTGGCTGTGTTATTGACCATCGTGGTGGTCGTAAACAGCCATTAACAACAGTTTATAATATATAAGCTAGCACTTAATTATGAAGTAGAAAAACGTATATAGACAACTTAAATTGGAAAAGTCTTCCTTTTATTACTTTTTCCAACTATTATCTTTACAATTTTAAACTGAGTGACCAAACTAAGTTGACATATTATTTTTCATAATAAAAATAAGGCTACCTTTTCTTAATTTTAGAGTTATTTTAGCTCATAAGATTATTTCTTTTCCATCATAAAATTAAGTATCAAGCCTGGGCGAATAAAAAATTATGAAATTATATATAGAAAATAACAGATAAAAAAAATTACTGGTATTTTAATCGTATCAGAAAAAAAAATTCTTTATTTCACTGGCTTAGTAAGTACATTCATGACACGTTAATGCGCTCAAATAAAAAAATATAATACATTCTTAATTTTAAAGGTTAGGTTGAAATCCTTTTTTGCCTTATTCATAAAAATATATTAGCCACTGAAAGGCATTTTACCATATTTTATTGCATTGAAAATGATACTTTAAAATTAAGAAAATTCGCTCGAAAACTCTGACAATTGAACCTAATTACGTATACCGAGCAAACTTTTCAATAGAAGCAATTTAAATTACCGTCAATGATTTTTTTTCTCATTTTACATTTTTCAATATTTGGATAAGCTATAAATTATATTTTCCAGTCAATATTTCTTTCTTATAATAATATTTTTTCTTTATAAAGTATTGATATTATTTATTAAAGAAATAATGAGTTTCTTTTCTTTAATTCTTTATTTATTATTTAAACAAAAATATACTTTTTCAAAATAAAATAGGTTATCGAAGAACCATTAAAACCTTTTTTTTTGTCAAAAGCCTATTTATTTACAGCCGAGTTTTTTTTATTTAATTTCATTATTCAGGTGATCTAGGATTGCACGTTTTTTTCTTACTTTTTTGTATTTTGTATTCTGTGATAATTATGTTAGAAAACGAGATTGTTTAAATATGTTTTTTCACTACTAGGGGAACGCAAAGCAAATTTTGATCATTTTGGACCCCCACTTTAGATGTTTCAGTTCTTTGTGCAATTTTTATTTACTAAACCCAAGAAAATAGCTTTAAATAACTTTTTATGTATTAAATATAATTAATTATAATTATTACCAATTAATTCAATCAATAATTAGCTTATTATAAAAAAAATTAAAAAAAACTAAATTTTTAGACGTCAGTTCAAAATATTTATTTGAGCAAATGTCATTGATCAAGGTTACTTGATTTTTATGAAAATTTCAAGAAATATCATTTTTGTTAATAATTAATTTTATTATTTGAAAAAAAAATGTTAGTAGTGAAAAAACTAATATATAAACTACGGTAGAGAAGACTATTATAGCCTCGCTCTCTTACATCCCTCGCTGCTACGCAGCTCTGGGTTTAATACGCTCGGCTATAAAAATGTCTTCTCTACCTTGGTATATAATAACTATTACTGTTCCAACAGCAGTGTAAATGTTATTGTAAATAAGTGTAAATAGCTATCAGCTAAATAAAAAGTTTATTTATTTGTGTGTGGTGCCGCGAAAAGGTACCTTAAGCATAAAAAGTAGATTTCGAGAAAAACGAGTTTGAAGTTGGGACAAATTTAGGATGTAATTTCGTTTACTACACATCACTTATAGCTGCAGTTTATTTTTTTTAAGACTAATTCAACCATCCTGATTACGAAAATAGTAATCACTCTTTGCAGAAATACACCGTTCTCCCGTGGTCGATTCAATATTTTTTATCATTTATAATAAAAATTTTAAACCTAATTTAGTTATTTATGGTTCATTTTGGTCCAAAATCGGCATCGGGGCGTTTTCGGGATCAAAGATTGCAAATTTTTGGTCAAAATAAAAAAAAAACAAAATGGCGGCGCCAATATGGCGGACGACTTTTGTAATTTCTGGCCGATTTGAACCAAAATCGGTATGAGGGGGTTTTCGGGGTCGTACTACGAATTTTTTGTCAAAATTAAAAAAAAACAAAATGGCGGCGCCAATATGGCGGACGATTTTTGTGATTTCTGGCCGATTTGAACCAAAATCGGTATCAGGGGGTTTTCGGGGTCGTAGATTACGAATTTTTTGTTAAAATTAAAAAAATCAAAATGGCGGCGCCAATATGGCGGACGACTTTTGTAATTTCTGGCCGATTCGAACCAAAAACTTTTTACGCTCTTTAAAATAGAGTGTCGCAAGAGTTGGTGTTTAATTAAAAATAACAATTGGAGTGGCTGGTAGCTAAAGGGTAGAAGTTACAACCACCATGAATTAAACTGAAATTATTTATTTTTATATATTGACATATTTTTCTGAATATTTTATATCAATTCTTTTAAAACATCATCCACCCTTAATTTAAGGGTTGGTATTTAATTTTTATTTCAACCAAAAATATTATTTTTTTTATTTATTTATTTATTTTTCAATGTGTTTTTTTTTAGACTTTAAACTTTTGTTTAAAACTATTTTAAGTACCTGAGGTGCGTATTTCTAAAACACAGATAATAAGACAATTACTAGCCTTATTTTAAATAAAAAAACTTATTAATAACCAACACGTGTTTTTTTTTACTAACTGGAAAATTGTTTATTTTTCCCACTCAATTGTCACTTGTCAAATTATTTTCTTGTAAATGTCATTAAAATTTTTGATAAAAATATGAATTTATAAGCTATTTATTGGATAAAACTTTGTATGTCACTCGTAAGGGGCTGTCCATATATTACGTAACGCAAATTGACCAAAATTCATACACTTCACACCCCGGTTCTCGCGTTATTAAATGCTGTAGGGAGCTTATATTTTGGCTACTCCCCTAACACCCCCCTATTTGAGGGGGGTAGCCAAAACATGAAATCTCTACAGCCTTTAATAACGCGAGAAACGGGGTATGAAATGGATGAATTTTGGCCAATTAGCGTTACGTAATATATGGACAGCCCCTAAGAAAACTAATATTTCCATTCTTATTGGCAAAATCCTAGTCTCCTCTCTGGTACCATAAATAAATATTATTTGATTTGCCTTGCCAACTAAAGACTTAGATATAATGTGACTATGTGAGTAAAATTTTTTTAATAAAAATAAAATGCTAAAATATATTAAAGACTTTCCTAATTTAGCATAGTCGTGTATTTAAGATACTGCAGAGGTTAACAGAAACCTACTTTTATGTGAATCCAAAAGTCAAACTAAATCAGACCTTCAATATGATAACGATAGAGCTTCTCCCCGTTAAATGGCAGCACAAATCGTTTAAATTGAAAATGGCAGTTTTGTGCTCAGTTGCATTAGCATGCTTGTTTATTTTAAGAATAATCAAATTATGGTTTTTTTTGACTTGTATACCATGTAGAATAAATTAATAGCAAGACTGGTTGTATATCAGTATATTGAAAAAATTATTATAAGTAGCCAAGCGCTTTATTCTCAAACTAGAGACATCATCAGGGCCAGCCTTGCCAGGGTGAGCTTACAGAACGACAGCAGTATACATTGAAGCAGGACAAAACAGGACAATACATTTACTTCACATTTAAAAAATTACACATTAAAATTGCATTGCGTTTTGGCGCTTGAGTTGACGTTGACTGACTTGTAAAAATCTCGTTTATGTAAATTGGTATACAGAGCGGTCCAAAAGTCACCTCCCCCCTCTTAACTTTTGAACCAGTTGAGATATCGACTTCAAATTTGGAACTTAAACTATCTTTTAGCATATATTTAATACTTTCAGCTCCTAAAATGTGGGCAGTGGGGCATGGGAGCACATTTTTTTAAATTGAAAGTGGGGTTGTGTGATACATCATTTTAAAGCTTATAAAGTTCTCCGTTTAACTGTAATTTTTTTATTTTTTTTAAATATTTTTTTTTGGGTTTAAAATAGGGTTGAAAATGGGTATTTTTGTCAAAATTTATCTAAAAAATTCAAACAATTTTTTAAAAATGCCTAATTTCATAATGAACAAAGGTAAGTTATACTTTTAAACTAATTTTAGTTGACATAAATAAAAATTAACAAAAAAAAACTTAAAAATTTATTTTTTTAGCACAAAAAACTGAAAAATCAAAACCTTTAAGGTGTTTTTTAAAAACATGTTTAAAAATTTTAAAACTGTATGGTTATATAGAGAATTTTAAAGGCTTTAAAATGATGTATCACACGACCCCCCTTTCCATTTAAAAAAATTTCCCCCCATGCCCCCCTGCTCACATTTTAAGAAATAAAAGTTTCAAATATATGCTTAAAGATAGTTTAAGTTTTCTTATTTAACAGTTCTAAATTTGAAATCGATATCTCAACTCGTTCAAAAGTTAAGAGGGGAGGGAGGTGACTTTTGGACCACATTGTATATTTCTTGTTTTTTAATTTTTAGTTATATGTAATATGTAATTAATAACTTTAAAAACTTGTTTTTTACATTATTTTATTAACTTTAGTATCTCAGCTCACAGAGCAAGTATTTATAGGGTGCGACACCGCTTTAAAGAAATACTTTACCATTTCAGGGGAAGGGGTTAATTTTTTTATTTTGTTGTTAAATACAAGAAAATTTTTCCTTGGTAACTAGCTGTCTGAGAAATAAAATAAATTGTTTTTCACGCTAAAAAAAAAATTGAGTTTTTTATAGAAAAAGGACACTATGATTTCCCAATTTTTGAATGGATTTAACTTAGAGGAAATGCTCCTAATTTCGGATGGTTTCTAAGTTTCGGATAGTAGTGTATTTAAGATACTGTCTGCAAAGGTAAACAGAAACCTACTTTTATGTGAAGCCAAAAGTCAAACTAAATCCGTCCTGTAATATGATAACGGTAGAGCTTCTCCCCTTTAAATGGCAGCACAAATCGTTTATATTGCAAATGGCAGTTTTGTGCTCAGTTGCATTATTATGCTTGTTTATTTTATAAATAATCGTTATAAAAGTTCGTGATTCTGTCTTGGGTAAGTTATGATGTTAGTTAAGTTGATCCACTATTCATAATTAAGCAATTTGAAAACGTAAACATTCTACAAATTTCTAATCTATAAAGCAGAAAGTTGCTTAATTTCGGATAGACCATTTTTGTGCATTTGATTCCCAATTTCGGATTAATTATTATTCAGGATAACCAACCATTAATTATTATTTTTATAATGATACAACAAACTAAGATAAACAATTTTGAAAAAACGAAAATTACCTAAGATACTAAGATATTCGAAATTGGGAATCTAAAATTATAGTTCCTATAGTATTTCGTAGAAAACCGCTTAATGATTAAATTACGTCTTAAATGTGAAGGAATAACAAGAAACATAAGCAATGGGATCCAGATCTACTCTTGAAAATTTTTTTTCGGATATGTCCGAAATTAGGAGCCCTTTTTCAAATGCACAAAAATGCGCTGATTTTTTTTAACCGTGTTTTTTGGAAAAAATAAACTGTAATAAAATTGCTTTTATAATAAATCATGGTTCGCTATAATAAGTTGTATCTGGTTATATAAAAAAAATATCAAAAAGTAATACCGAGTATTAAATATTGAATACATTGTAAATGGTATCCGAAATTAGGCGACTTTCCTCTATACTAATTATAGTTCTAACAGATACATGTCCACAATGCACATTGCTATGTGCGCTTCTTCAAATAGAAATGCAAGTAATGAATATTAAAATATTAATAATTAAAAACACTTAAGATAATGGAATGCAAAAGTAGAAAATTCCAAAATGCTTACCTTTAAAACATATAATTTTTTAATGTATGCTTCCAAGTTGAACTTAGTATACTGAATATATGAGGAGGTGACTTTCAAAACGCAGTTTTTGACAAATAACACATTTCGAGATATCAACCAAGTATTAATTTAGGAACTATAACAGCTTTTATAGAACCAATGAACATCAGGTATTATCTATTTTAGAGAGAATAGTTAAATTACATTGGCGAATTAAATCAGTTTCACTAATTATTAAAAAAATTGTATATTACAAAATTCAAAAACTGCGTTTTGAAATGTGGGCAGTGGGGCATGGGAGCACATTTTTTTAAATTGAAAGTGGGGTTGTGTGATACATCATTTTAAAGCTTATAAAGTTCTCCGTTTAACTGTAATTTTTTTATTTTTTTTAAATATTTTTTTTTGGGTTTAAAATAGGGTTGAAAATGGGTATTTTTGTCAAAATTTATCTAAAAAATTCAAACAATTTTTTAAAAATGCCTAATTTCATAATGAACAAAGGTAAGTTATACTTTTAAACTAATTTTAGTTGACATAAATAAAAATTAACAAAAAAAAACTTAAAAATTTATTTTTTTAGCACAAAAAACTGAAAAATCAAAACCTTTAAGGTGTTTTTTAAAAACATGTTTAAAAATTTTAAAACTGTATGGTTATATAGAGAATTTTAAAGGCTTTAAAATGATGTATCACACGACCCCCCTTTCCATTTAAAAAAATTTCCCCCCATGCCCCCCTGCTCACATTTTAAGAAATAAAAGTTTCAAATATATGCTTAAAGATAGTTTAAGTTTTCTTATTTAACAGTTCTAAATTTGAAATCGATATCTCAACTCGTTCAAAAGTTAAGAGGGGAGGGAGGTGACTTTTGGACCACATTGTATATTTCTTGTTTTTTAATTTTTAGTTATATGTAATATGTAATTAATAACTTTAAAAACTTGTTTTTTACATTATTTTATTAACTTTAGTATCTCAGCTCACAGAGCAAGTATTTATAGGGTGCGACACCGCTTTAAAGAAATACTTTACCATTTCAGGGGAAGGGGTTAATTTTTTTATTTTGTTGTTAAATACAAGAAAATTTTTCCTTGGTAACTAGCTGTCTGAGAAATAAAATAAATTGTTTTTCACGCTAAAAAAAAAATTGAGTTTTTTATAGAAAAAGGACACTATGATTTCCCAATTTTTGAATGGATTTAACTTAGAGGAAATGCTCCTAATTTCGGATGGTTTCTAAGTTTCGGATAGTAGTGTATTTAAGATACTGTCTGCAAAGGTAAACAGAAACCTACTTTTATGTGAAGCCAAAAGTCAAACTAAATCCGTCCTGTAATATGATAACGGTAGAGCTTCTCCCCTTTAAATGGCAGCACAAATCGTTTATATTGCAAATGGCAGTTTTGTGCTCAGTTGCATTATTATGCTTGTTTATTTTATAAATAATCGTTATAAAAGTTCGTGATTCTGTCTTGGGTAAGTTATGATGTTAGTTAAGTTGATCCACTATTCATAATTAAGCAATTTGAAAACGTAAACATTCTACAAATTTCTAATCTATAAAGCAGAAAGTTGCTTAATTTCGGATAGACCATTTTTGTGCATTTGATTCCCAATTTCGGATTAATTATTATTCAGGATAACCAACCATTAATTATTATTTTTATAATGATACAACAAACTAAGATAAACAATTTTGAAAAAACGAAAATTACCTAAGATACTAAGATATTCGAAATTGGGAATCTAAAATTATAGTTCCTATAGTATTTCGTAGAAAACCGCTTAATGATTAAATTACGTCTTAAATGTGAAGGAATAACAAGAAACATAAGCAATGGGATCCAGATCTACTCTTGAAAATTTTTTTTCGGATATGTCCGAAATTAGGAGCCCTTTTTCAAATGCACAAAAATGCGCTGATTTTTTTTAACCGTGTTTTTTGGAAAAAATAAACTGTAATAAAATTGCTTTTATAATAAATCATGGTTCGCTATAATAAGTTGTATCTGGTTATATAAAAAAAATATCAAAAAGTAATACCGAGTATTAAATATTGAATACATTGTAAATGGTATCCGAAATTAGGCGACTTTCCTCTATACTAATTATAGTTCTAACAGATACATGTCCACAATGCACATTGCTATGTGCGCTTCTTCAAATAGAAATGCAAGTAATGAATATTAAAATATTAATAATTAAAAACACTTAAGATAATGGAATGCAAAAGTAGAAAATTCCAAAATGCTTACCTTTAAAACATATAATTTTTTAATGTATGCTTCCAAGTTGAACTTAGTATACTGAATATATGAGGAGGTGACTTTCAAAACGCAGTTTTTGACAAATAACACATTTCGAGATATCAACCAAGTATTAATTTAGGAACTATAACAGCTTTTATAGAACCAATGAACATCAGGTATTATCTATTTTAGAGAGAATAGTTAAATTACATTGGCGAATTAAATCAGTTTCACTAATTATTAAAAAAATTGTATATTACAAAATTCAAAAACTGCGTTTTGAAAGTCAAAGCATAAAAACTGCGTTTTGATAGTCCAGCATTAAATGAATATGAATATTATTAACAGAATCTCTTGTGATATTGATTTTTTTAATATTTTTTAGGTAATTATAGATACAAATAGTATACAGGGGCTTTCGATATATTAGGTAAAACCTTTTTTTACTATTTTATGTCGATATAAATCCATTTCAAGCA
This sequence comes from Brachypterus glaber, assembly GCA_958510825.1. Lineage (NCBI taxonomy): Eukaryota > Metazoa > Arthropoda > Insecta > Coleoptera > Kateretidae > Brachypterus > Brachypterus glaber. The sequence goes on from CAUEHQ010000487.1 coordinate 46,308, forward strand.
AAGAAAAAAAATTGTCGATCGGTCGGTCGTTCGGTCGGTCGATCGGTCTGTCTGAGAAATCTTGTGGGCACGATAACTTAAGAACGCTTTAAGCTAGAGACTTGAAATTCGGCATACAGGTGTGTTACCAAAAGTTCTCGCTCGGGATTGTTTTTGGTGGACATTGGGGTGCGGCAAAAGGGGCAAATGGGGAAAAATAAAAAAAAATAGTAAAATTTGAAAATTGCTATATAATTTAATGTAATTTTATTTTTTGTCCAACTAACTACAAAAAAGATATGTGGAAAAAAACGTGTTTTAGGGGACTTTTAGGGGCCAATATTTTTCTGTGTGCCTCTTAGAGTGGTAGACTTTATTCCATAGTGTTTCTTGACCCAAAAACCATAATACTACAAATTTTAAACGTTTTGGTGAGCTTAGTCCCTTAAAAACTGGGGCGTATATAAATAAGAGGGGGCGTATAGGGGTTTCGTAAACCCTAATCAGATTAAGCTGAAATTTTGCATAAATCATCCTTAGATATATTTAAAATATTTTGAAAGATATTAAGCCGATATACAAAAGGGTGTTCAAATGCGTTATATCTTCCAACCAATGGAAATTAAGGGAAAAAATATTAAGCAATTTTATTGCATTTTTTGCTGTATATATTTTTTTTCTTTTAACTTCCCCCAATTTATTCTCTACCATTGAAATTGGCATATAAATAACATAACTAGTTGGCTAAATTTGTGAACTATTCAATACATTTACTAGAGTGCCACGAGAATTAAAAAAATACTTAGTTTTGGGTCCCACCCCTTAAATTTTTTCCTTTAGGTCTTCAAACAAACGTCAGTTTTTTTTCAGTTTTTAAATAACAGAGATTGCGACTGAAAGAAAAACCATTTTAAGCATTTTTATTATTTTTTAATTATGAAAACGTTAGACGATTTGTTGAATGTTTTTGGATACTCACAATTTTTTTCACCCCTACACTGATAAAAAGGATTTATTTGGATATGGCCAATTAAATTATTTGGTTGTGAGTTACAAATTTTATTTGAGTCAAATAAATATTTAATTGATGTAAACAAATATTTTAATTTCAACATCATTTATTAATGGGAACAAAATAGTTTATTTGACAGGAATAAAATTTATTTGTCACAACCAAATAATTCAATTGGCCATATGCCAACCAAATATTTTGTTGACACAATTAAATTGTTTTATCAGTGTACAAGTCTTACAATTTTTATGTTTAAAGCCATATTGCCTTTTATCAAGGTTAGTATTTCTTTGAATCAAAGTCAATGTCGTTAAATGAAGAACGTTGATATTTATTTAAAACTATATGCTATTCACACGGTTCACCTGGGCGATTTTAAATAAAAATTTCGCGGACCCCTACATTTTTTGGACTAAAGCATACCTGATGACATAAGAAATCAATTTCCATTTGAAAGAAAATCGTAAAAGATACACTTTTTTAGAAAGATAAAAAAACTTTTTTTTGAGTAATAGGGTGTGTCAAAAAATTCCGATTTTCGAAATCGAAAACTCTCTCTAGCTCAAAAGTTGCTCCTTTGTAAGAAACTGTGGACACTCAAAAATGAGCCAAATCGATTAATGTTTAGAGGCAGCTCAAAGCACTCAAACTTTGAAAAATATCGGTACCTGTTTTTCGGATAAAAAGTGATTGTATATAAAATTAAGGAAATTTTGGAGGGTTTCTTTGATAATATTTAGATAAAAATACTAATTGTGAGAAACTAAAAAAATTATATCCCCCCCTCCCCTTAGGTTAGAACATAAAAAACGCTAATTATTTGAAGATTTCGCGATTTTTTTTAAATAGGGCATATTTAAAAGGACATAACTTCCTTAGGAATGATTTTTTGACCAAGGTGCATATAAATTTTTTCTATGTTTTTAATGTTACATAACCACCCATTACTATAATACTTGTTTTTGGCTTTATATTTTTTTATTATTTTTATTTTTGGTTCTTCATGCGTAAAAATTTACCTTTAAATGCATTTATCTTTAAAACGGTTAAACCTGCGATGTTAAACCACAGAAACTTTTTTGTGTATTTTTACATAAAAAAGTATATTCCAACCAGAAATAATACAAAAAGTACACCGAAAAAAGTTTTAGGCAAAAAACAGAAAATCCACCCGGTTTCGAATCGAAATTATTTTTTTTTACTCAACTTGCGGAAAAGAATTATGTCTTCTGTATAGTCATGTAGGTTAACATGTATATATGCTTATATACTAATATATAATTTTGCAGATTTTTTATTTAGAACTATTTTTTATGCACTTTTAAAAATTCAAATAATTGCCGATTTTTTCATGTTCTAACTTAAGGGGAGGGAGGATATATTTTTTTTAGTTCTTACATTTAGTATTATTTCTAAATATTACCAAAGAAATGCTAAAACATTTCCTCAATTTTTAACGGTATCAGTTTTTATCCGAAAAACAGGTACCGATTTTTTTTTAAAGTTTGAGTGCTTTGAGCTACCTCTAAACATTATTCGATTTGGCTCATTTCTTAGTGGCCACTATTTTTCTCTAAGGGGCAACTTTTAAGCCAGAGAGCGTTTTTGATTTTGAAAATCGCGACTTTTTTGACACACCCTATAACTCAAAAAAACGTTTTTAATCTGTCTAAAAAAGTGTATCTTTTACGATTTTCTTTCAAATGGGAATTGATTTCTTATGTCATTAGGTATGTTTTAGTCCAAAAAATGTAGGGGTCCACGAAATTTTTATTTAAAATCGCCCAGGTGAACCGTGTTCAAACAAGGATACTGACTTTAGTTGAAAGAAATGCTAACCTTTAAACAAGTGATTATTCGCACATATCGCAAGTGTCCTTGGTTCAAGGAATCCCTTTTTCCTTTGTATGAGTCAAATTTTTTGATAAATTTCTGCATAAGTCGAAATTGGGTAATTGTATTTACTTCTTTTAACAAATTTACAGTATCCAAAAAAAATATTAAATCTTAATAAAGCTAAAAAGCACGAAATCGATCAGTCACTTCGGTTTGGACTGTGTTAATCAAAACAAAAGTAGTTTTAAGGAATAGTAAAATAGTAAATTATTACAAATATATTTTTCTACAATTTTAAAAATTTACCAAATTTTTCAATTAATTAATTACTTCTGATACCACAGTAAAGATAATCACTAGCGGTTAGGATTCAGTTGGTGGCAAATATTCACCGTGGCATAAAATTCTGCCCCTATCGACTACCTGCATTAGGTTCTTGAAACCTTCTATTGCTTCCTTTTTTGGACGTTCGTTAGGTTTTACCCAGTCTCTGCTTTTAGCAGCAGATGTCGCTAACTGTTATAGCTGTCCCTTACAATTATTTTTCTACTCCATATAGCACATGGAAAAGATTTGATTTTCACAGTTGTTCTTATACTGATATGTGGCTCTGAAGAGTGCTAAAAAGCACTAAATCGATCAGTCACTTCGGTTTGGACGACTGTGTTAATCAAAATAAAAGTAGTTTTAAGGAATAGTAAAATAGTAAATTATTACAAATTAATATATATGTTTTTATTTTAACAGCGGAAAGATATGCTTTTTAGCCAAGTAATAGGTTGGGCGTGCCCTCCCAGTACTCTCGGTAATTCTAAAAAAACTTACATAAATTAATACTTTAAAAGGATTTTAACAAAACACTCCTGTTAGTTTTTCACCGGGTGATTTGCGTAAGGGGTGTCCTCTATCTTGAATTTTAGGAGTGAGTGCGGTTATCTCGCTAAATGTGAATCATAACGATAAAAATGCATATAACCAATTTCGTTAAGGAGAAAATTTCCAACAATTTTTGTTTTGAAGTTGTTTTTTTTCGATTTTTCAGCCAAATTATTCATCGGAGGATAAAGTGATTATGAGCTATATAAGTTTTATACATTATGCATTTTCATAAGTATTTTGTTACGGTTACAATGTGCGCTGAAAGTCGAGTTACGCCCTCTGTAACTGTACCAAAGTACCTATGAAAATTTATAACATATGAAACTTATAGAGAATTTCCATAGCTACAAGTTTGATCAGAACCACTTTTATCGAACGATGAATAATTTGGCTGAAACATGGAAAAAACCAATTTCACCTCCAACATGGCTATTTTTAAATTAACTCGATTGTTATTAATAAATTAAAAAAAATGATCTAAACAAAAATTGATGTAAATTTTCTTCTTAACAAAATTGGTTATATGCATTTTTATCGTAAGATGCATATTCAGCAACTCAGCCTAAAATTCAAGATAGAGGACATCCCTTAAGCAAATCACCAGGTGAAAAACTAACAGGAGTGTTCTGTTACCATCCACTACTACCCTTTAAAATATCAGCCCCTGTACATTTATTGCAATTAACATTTATTATTTGACTGGAGTAAATAGACGTTTTAATTTTTTTGCTATAAAACTTATTTTGTTACATTTTTTTTACTTTTCTTAAGACATTCTATGTTTTTTTTGACACCTTGTACAGTTGTCAGAAAAGTAAATACGATGCCTTAATTCAGACTTTAGCTTGTAAAAAATGGACAATGGAAAAATAAATTCTGTTTATTTGAGACTCTACTTATTTTTTAGCATGTAAAAAACTGTTTCTTTTTTATAGAGGGGTGAAATAAATTAGGAGTATTCCTTAATTTTCCAGAAAGACTTGCTTTTTTTATAATTGACTAATATGAATGTTTTTTTAAATTCTAAAAAATAAAAACCATTTACATGACTCTTTTTTCAAAATAGCGTCGGTCGCGACCTCACAATATTTTTTAAAAAATCTAAAATATGAGGGATACTTCACTTAATTTTTTTATATAGAATCTGCAGCAGTATAAATATTCTGATAAAATATTATTCATATATTACAAATATTAAAAAAAAAACAAATGAAATGTAAACAGAAAATTTCAGTTAAAAATCCTGCCTCGCAGCCAATTTCTATCAGATAAAATTTAATATTTTATATTCCCATTTCTATTTTTTAAATATTTATATATATATATATATATATATATATATATATATATATATATATATATATATATATATATATATATATTTGACTTTTCATTATTACCAGCTCTTGATTTGACTAAAAAAGAAAAATAGTATATTATGCAGTATGCGAACTAAGTGTTTAGCATTCGATAACGAAGTTTTTTTTTTACTGAGAGAAGAGTAGACAATTATGTCCTATGGTCTGTTTCATCAAGCAAGAGAGTAAATTAAAAATCGCACAGTAAATATTTTTACAACAGGTTTGAATAGTATATGTTTGTGTATAGAATATAATAATAATTATAATAATAAATTTTATTGAGTTTTAAATCATACAGTATTTTACAAGATATTTTTTTTATCGTTTTTTTTTTTTATCATGCACCTGATTTCATTGAAATCGTATTGTGCCTAACTATTTAACTAAAAGTATTTTAAGTACAATATACTCAAAAAACTAAACTATACTAAGAATTATTTTATAAGTTATAATTTCATTTTTCTTTTTTTTTAATTATTTTTTTTTTTAAATGTGGAAGATAGTTTTTTTTTTCAAAAAATATTTTCGAGTAAAGAATTATTTTGTAACATAAATTGTAACAATTTTTTTGTAAATAGTTTGTAATTATTGATATTTCTAATATTTTGTGGAATGTGATTGTATATTTTAGAGCCGGTTACATCAATAGTTTTTATATAAAGCGTAGTGGATGAGTGTGGCTGGGTTAATTTTCCATCTTGTTTGCTACGAGTGTTAACATATAGTTATGTTTTGTACAATAACACATTCAAACACATCCAATATTCGAATTTGTTTTGAATATATTCACTGTGCGATTTTTAATTTACTCTCTTGCTTGATGAAACAGACCAAAGTAAGGATAGAAATTTTTAATTTTAAACTTAAACTTAAACGAGGTTATAAAAATATTAATTTATTATTCTATCAATCTATTTTCTAATCATGACTCTACCAATATCACTCTGAACGATGAATAGAAAATAGATTGATGGAATAATAAATTATATTCTTATTTAAATAACTTTTATCTAATAAATACTGGTATTTTTTCAGATTGAGATTTACCGATCTGTATAACTGGCATATTACATATAACTATGCTGTTAGAAATATGACAGTTATACAGATCAGTAGATCTGATAAGAGCAGTAATAATATACTAAAAACACATTTTTGAATTTTTTTATGACACTGTTCTATAACAGGTGCGATATGTCCTGGAGAGCCCCAAATAAGCGATACTTGTGTTCCATTAATTTTAATTGGTCTGGGACATGCCATTTTTAGTGACTTTTCGACACAAAATGAGACCTATGTTAACTAATATAACGTCGCCAAACTGACAAAATTATAACCCTTCTAATATGATCAAAAAAATTAAAGAAGAAAAAATTAAAACATCAAAAACTTGTACTGAACTTCCCGACAGCCTAATAGCCACAGTTGGTAGAATGACAGATAAGTCTTGTGCTGCCATCATTTACCCCTAGGATGCATACCCCGGGCCTCCGAGGCCCGGAAGGTTAAATAACTAGCTGTATCTTACAGAAAAATAAATGCATTAAAAAATAAAAACGCTGGTAAATCATTTTAAGTTAGATTTATAGAAAATAAAAACCAATTGAACCTAACATATGTTATCTACTATACTTGTAAAAGACAAACTAAACGTTGTACCATGGCGCTTTTCCTAATTATCATGGATGTAGCAGCTTCAAATGTATTTATTGTTTTTTCAATGGAACATTCAAATTTTTACAACCCATAGATGATTTAGTAAATCAGTTCACAATACCTCATAAGGTAAAGAGATCTAAAAACCCATGTTTTTCACGGTACGTTTTTGATAGTATAGTAAGTTCATAGAAATTCCTAAACTATTTGACGAAGCGCCAAGACTGTCCAATATGAAAATATACTATGGTTATGGTTATTAGGGTGGAGGGTAGCTATCTACACGCACTTAGGCCACTTAGCTGGGCCCATTGTACTACCTCCCTTTGGTCGCAGCATTTAATTTAACCTCTCAGCCATCCAATTCTTTGAATATATCTAAGAAGATGTCTGGGAGTGATGCTGCTTATACCGGCCATGTCGAGCCAGTACTCGTCTAGCATGGACCCTCTTATTAAGGCTAACGCTGGACAGTGACATAACACATGTTCCATTGTTTCCTCTTCCATGTAGCATCCTCTACAGATGGGGTCGACTGGCTTCCCCATGATGTTAAGATGCTTATTTAGTTTGCAGTGACCTGTTACGATGCTTGTAAACTGTCTTAGGTTATCCCTTTTTAGTTGCATACAAAAGCGTGCTGTCTTTTCACACGGAGTGGGAAGGGCTGCTCTTGCATGTTTACAGTCGTTTCTCGTAATCCAATTACGGGTGTGTTTTATGTGAGTTTCTTGATTAATGAGAGCTGTTTTAAAAGCGACAGATACAGGGATTATGGGCTCTGGACCAATAGGTACAGAGCCTGAGCCTGCTCGTGCCAATCTATCAGCTTCTTCATTGCCTACATTTCCATTATGCCCCTTTACCCATGAGAGTGTAACAGTATTAGAAACTGCCGCTTCCTCCAGGGATTGGTGACATTCCAAAACTAGCTTTGAAGTAATTTTGAAAGACTTGATTGCTTGTATGGAAGCTTTGCTATCCGTAAGAATAGTTATTCTTCTATTACTGATTTCCCTTTCAGAAATAGCTCTCGCAGCATTTGTTATGCCTATTACCTCTGCCTGAAAGACCGAGGCATGCTTGCCAAGGGAAATGCTTATTTCTAACTCTAGATCTGGGCAGAAAACTCCTGCACCTGATCCTTCAGTTGTCTTTGAACCATCAGTGTACATGACAATGTCAGGTACGCTGTCAGTTTCTTCTTTAGTGGAAGCATAAGCTTGGTATGATCTATTAAAGATATACCTGGGAGCAACTAGATCGGTCTGAGATTCAAGAATGGGAGCTTGTGACACAAACCGTTCAAGAATAGACTCATGTCCAGTACGCGTTCCTCTTGCATTCCACGTACTATTTGCTTTCAGCCTAAGCGCTGTCTTTGCGGCCTCACCCTCAACAAAAATATTAAGGGGAGGAATACAAAGCAGAGTCTCTAAAGCTGCAGTTGGAGTTGATCGCATTGCACCGGTTATACTCATAAGAGCTAGTCTTTGAATATGATTTAGTTGCGTTCTTGCTGTAGTCAGTTGGGTTCTGGGCCACCATACAACTGAGCCATATGTTAGCATAGGCCTTATGACAGCGGTGTACAGCCAAAGGGTGATCCTGGGAGACAAACCCCAAGATCTGCCCAGTGCTCTACGACACTGCCAAAAAGCTATGCATGCTTTTTCTGTTTTTTGCTTAAGGTGTGGTCCCCAACACAGTTTGCTGTCAAGAAGAATTCCCAGATACTTTACTTCTTTAGAAAAGCTGAGTTGTTTTCCGAAAAGAAATGGGACTTTGAGGTTTCCCAGTTTCCTTTTCTTAGTGAACAGGACCATCTCAGTCTTGGCTGGGTTAACCGAGAGAGAGTGATCATCACACCATTTCTGTAGAATATTGAGTGCGCGCTGAATGATCGCACAGCACGCTCTCAAAATTCCCTGTAAGTAGTATGACTATGTCGTCTGCATATCCTATTGTGTAGAAAGAATTATCGTTAAGGAGTGTTAATAGGCTGTCCACTACAAGGTTCCAAAGGAGAGGAGAAAGAACTCCACCTTGTGGGCAGCCTCTTGTTACAACTCCTCTTGTGATTAATCCCCCTATGTTTAGTTGAACTGCTCTCCATTCAAGCATGTGTTGTATCCACTCAAGTGTGGGTGATACACCATGTCTTTGTAGGGCAGTTTTAATGCTTTTAAAAGACGCTTTGTCAAACGCTGCTTCAACGTCGATAAACACAGAAAGTGTCGATGCTTTCAGTCCCAGGGATTTCTCGATTTGGGAAATTACAGCTCGGAGAGCTGATTCCGTCGATCTGCCAGGGATGTAGGCGTGTTGATTTGGGTGTAGTTTAACTCTAGAGAGTGCACCATCCCGAATTTCTTTGTCAACCAGTTTTTCTAACGTTTTTAAAAGAAAAGACGTCAGGCTAATTGGTCGGTAGGATTTAGCTAGTGAGTAGTCTTTCCTTCCAGGCTTAGGAATAAAGGTTACTTTAACTTCTCTCCATGCTTTCGGAATGTATTTGAAAGCTATACATGCCTGAAAAATGTGTTTTAGTGGACTGGAGATTATATCCAGGCCCCACTGCAAAAGCGCTGGGAATACTCCGTCCAATCCTGGAGATTTAAAGGGAGAAAAAGTCCCAATGGCCCATTTTATGCGTTTCTCGTCAACCAGTTTGGAGGCCACTTTCCAGTCCTCTTTACTTGGAGGTGGAAGCGTATGTGGATGCCATTCCTGATTGGGAGTAATAACACATCCTGGGAAATGAGTTTCTAGGAGTATTGTAGAGGTACTTTGAAGGTCATCTGTATATGAGCCATCATTCCTTTTAATACTACCTAGTTTCTGTGATGAATCCTTGGAAAGGACTTTCTTTAGTCGGGCGGCGACCGTGGTAGATTCTATACTGCCACAAAAGTCCCTCCAAGCTCTCCTTTGATTTTCGCGAATTAATTTTTTGTATTCTTTTCGGTGCTCTGAATAAGCGGTCCAATCAGAATCCAACCGTGATCTCTTCGCCTTATTAAACAATTTTCTTGTTTCGTTTTTCAGCTTTTGAAGTTTAGCACACCACCAGGGGTTAGTCAACTTCCTGTTTGCTGGAATTTTAATGGGACAAGAGTCCTCATATGAGTTAACGAGAGACCTTTGAAGATTATGTACATATTCTTCAATGTCGTTCGTTGAGTTAAAAACATTAGGGGGCTCCTTGACTCTGTTTTTCAGATGACTAATGAAAGCCTCCCTGTCTGTTTTCTTGGGGTTTCAATAGGCTTTTAACTCAGCTCTATCCAGATTTAACCTAAAGCGAATCCATCTGTGGTCCGAAAAGGAGGCCTCTGATGATACACGCCAGTCAGTTATTTGTTTTGAGATATCAGAAGTGGCCAGTGTAATGTCAATTACAGTCTGACCCCGGCGTGTTACGAATGTAGGTTCGCATCCACGATTTAATATCTCTAGGTTTGTGCCAGATAGAAACTCTAGCAGTACTTTGCCTCTTCCGTCGATGTTTTTGTTGCCCCACACAATGTGATGAGAGTTACTGTCACATCCAACTATAAGGCTTTTTTTCTCCCGTTGGCAAAAGTTTATCAGGTTGGCAAGTTCCTCTGATGGAGGTTGCGTACCTGTATCTTGTGGGAGGTATGCCGATGCTATAAAAAGTTCTTCTTGGTTACCCTTTACACTATAGTTCATTCTCACAGTTGTTAGGTCAGCTGTGCTGAACTGAGTTACTAGAGTAGCTTCATATTGCTTAGGTATGTATATACACGTCCTAGGCTTTTGAATATAGCTATTTACAAAAATAGTCCCTTTTAAGCTGCCGAAGCCGAAAACTTTCGATTTCACAATCCAGGGTTCTTGGATTAGTGTTATTGTGTCCGCATTACTGTCCAGGTGACGGCAGATGGTAGCTACCGCCGCCCGGCAGTGTTGCAAGTTAATTTGTATAATCTCAAGTCCAGACATTGGGAATGACTATTTGGTGAGTTGAGATCCCAACATCAACAGACCCCCTTATTGCTTGGAGGGCCGTCCTTGGCGATGGGGTCAGTGGATTCAGAGGTGAAGACTTCTTCAACCTCCATATCCCCCGGTGCCCCGCCTGATGTTGAAGCCTCACCCTCACCAGCCACTTCCTGAGGTTGGGCTTTTGTTAATTTAACAGTAAGGTAGGAAAATAGATATTTTACCTTACCTCCCCTACTGGTTATGGCTTGTGCGTCTTCCTCAGATATGCCGAAGACAATAAGTTGACCTTTAGGGTCCTTCTTGACTTCCCTGTGGAAGACGCACCATTTTTTAACATTGGCCCATGTATTTAGACCTTCAAGGCGCAACTTGACCTTCTCCAGACCATCGTCATCGTTCGAGATCCAGATGGAGGCCTTTGTCAGCCTTGGAAGCTCGTCTTGAGGGACCACTGCTAGATTAGCTCCTTCCCATAAATCTCCCAGTCTGGGCACAGCGCCCTTAAGCCACGTGAGGGTACCGGAGTCCTCACACGTGATCCTCAGGATTTCGCCAGTGTGCTTCATACTGGAGATTTGTGGGGGTGCTTTATTTTTAGCGGACAGAATTTCGTCCACTTGTTTTGTTAACCCTTTGACAACCAGGTCATACTGGGAGCTGGTTAGCTTACCCAGTTGGCTCTGCTTGTCAATGATGGCCACTTTCAGGTGCTTGGCAGCAGCCTGAGAGTAACCACTTGGGTTGATAGTAGGCCTATTAATGGATTTTTGCTTCTTCTTCTGCAATGCAGGAGAGGGGCTCGATCCATCTGAAAA
>CAUEHQ010000488.1:0-27034 GCA_958510825.1 Brachypterus glaber
CGCAAAAGATTGACAACGATACACATTAACCTCAAAAAAATACTTAAGGGAAAACTATAACCTCACAAAGTTTTAATAGCGAAATGCGTTACCGCGAAAAATATATAGGGAAACTATCAGACAAGAAAATATTTTGGGCAGACTTAATTACTTTTATTTGCGAGCAGGAGCTTTTTTCGAAAAATTTACCGGGAAAAAAATATCACAAAAATATTTTCACAAAAAATTAACGAGAAATGTTTTTTCCGCGCAAAGGTTTGACAATGATACACATAAACCGCGAAAAAATATAAAATTATAATAAAAACCTCCAAAACTATAACCTATAGCGAAAATATTCGCCACGAAAATATTTTGGCTGATTTAATTACTTTTATTTGGGAGCGGGAGCTTTAGTTGAAAAATTTACCGCGAAATGTTTTTTCCGCCCAAAGGATTGACAACGATACACATTAACCTCGAAATATTTTTTCCGCGCAAAGGATTGACAACGATACACATTAACCTCGAAATATTTTTTCCGCGCAAAGGATTGACAACGATACACATCAACAGCGAAAAAATATTTAAGCGAAATAAAAACCGCGCAAACTATAACCTCGCATTGTTTTAATAGAGAAATGCAATATGCGAAAAATATATAACGAAAGTATTATCCGCGAAAATATTTTGGGCTGATTTAATTACTTTTATTTGGGGGCGGGAGCTTTAGTCGAAAAATTTTCCGCGAAAAAAAATATCTCGAAATGTTTTTTTCGGCGCAAAGAATTGACAACGATACACATTAACCGCGAAAAAATATTAAAGCGAAATAAATACAGCGAAAACTAACCTCGCAAAGTAGCGAAAGTATTAGCCGCGAAAATATTTTAGGCTCATTTAATTACTTTTATTTGGGAGCTCAGTATAAATTTATTGATCTTTCTATAATGAACAGATTAATAGAATTGTGGCAAACGGTTTTGTTGGATTGTAAGCAGAATAAGCTCGTGCTTAGGGCAGCAAGAATTGGAGGTGCTGTGCTTGGAATGCACCTATAAGAAGAAATAAGGTTTGTTACATTTTTTTTTAATCATCATGCCGCAGGAGTCTGTGTATAGGCAGGCAGAACAACTGATTTCTGCTTAGGGCATTAGTAGACTTTAATCCGTCACTGCACAAGATTCTTATTTTAAATATTTTACTAAAATTATTTCAGTGGGGGTTGATTTTTGTGATTCAGTTAGGATTTCATAACTTAACAAAAGCAGTATTGAGCTGTTCAAGAATCATGTCACCTAATGTTGACCAATCCCTCTTTAAGTACATCTTTCATCAGCTTTTGAGCAACCCCTGCCTTATGTAGGTGACGTCATTCTTGAACAGCCCCCCTATACAGATTTGAAAGAATTTTAACGTACGTGAGAAAATAATAATTTATTTTTTTTAGAATGTTCAAGTTCGCTGAGTTTTGTGGACAAAACCTAATGTTGACCAATCCCTCTTTATGTACATCTTTCATCAGCTTTTGAGCAACCCCTGCCTTATGTAGGTGACGTCATTCTTGAACAGCCCCCCTATACAGATTTGAAAGAATTTTAACGTACGTGAGAAAATAATAATTTATTTTTTTTAGAATGTTCGCTGAGTTTTGTGGACAAAACGCAGGAGATAGAAAGAAAAAGCATCTGATGTACTAAATGTTAACTTAAGCAATCACCAATTGTGAGAACATTTTTAATGTTATGCACCAAATAAAACAGAAATGTGCAAGGTTTCCTTATTAACCCCTTCACAGTGCAGTGAAAATAAAGTTTTCGTGCCAAAAATGTGCTAATTAATTTTTTTAACATGATATTATCATGTTGTTTGTTTTTGGGGTCAGATTCAGATTTATATTGTTTATAATAAATAAATACAGACTACTAAATATAAAACTTTTTATTTGGTGTAATATAACAAAAATAAGTAAAATGTTTTTTCCAACAAAAACCATCAACCTAAAATAAAAAATAGAAATTTGTTATAAAAAACCTAACATAGATATTCCTAATCTGAAAATATGGACGAACAAAAACAACAAAAAACTATTGACAAATGTTTAGTTTTCTTATTTTTTAGATATAAATTACCATACAAAATTTATACATGAAAATAAAAATAAATTAAATCGTTTTTTTTAAGCACATTGGGTTCTGTTCGGAATATAGACTTTTCACACAACCTCAGTTCCTACTGGGTTACTTACTAACGTTCATCACTATCGGTAGGAAACATTTAACACGTTGAACACCAAGGGCGGATCCAGGAATTCTTTTATAGCGATATCTGTGTTCCTAGTGATAGGACCCACACCATATTTATGAAAGTTTGTTGGTGCTGCACCAAGTTACAATTTTCAGCCAACCAAATAAATACTGTATTTTCATACAACAAATACAGTATTTATTTGCTTGGCGGAAAAGTGTAACTCGAAGCAGTTCAGTGTAGCACCAACAAACAAACCTACTGACATCAAGTATACAAGTTTTGGACTTGGGTGATGCGAAAAATATATAACGAAAGTATTATCCGCGAAAATATTTTGGGCTAATTTAATTACTTTTATTTGGGGGCGGGAGCTATAGTCGAAAAATTTTCCGCGAAAAAAAATATCTCGAAATGTTTTTTTCGGCGCAAAGAATTGACAACATACACATTAACCGCGAAAAAATATTAAAACGAAATAAATACAGCGAAAACTAACCTCGCAAAGTAGCGAAAGTATTAGCCGCGAAAATATTTTAGGCTCATTTAATTACTTTTATTTGGGAGCTCAGTATAAATTTATTGCTTTCTATAATGAACAGATTAATAGAATTGTGGCAAACGGTTTTGTTGGATTAACATGTAAGCAGAATAAGCTCGTGCTTAGGGCAGCAAGAATTGGAGGTGCTGTGCTTGGAATGCACCTATAAGAAGAAATAAGGTTTGTTACATTTTTTTTTAATCATCATGCCGCAGGAGTCTGTGTATAGGCAGGCAGAACAACTGATTTCTGCTTAGGGCATTAGTAGACTTTAATCCGTCACTGCACAAGATTCTTATTTTAAATATTTTACTAAAATTATTTCAGTGGGGGTTGATTTTTGTGATTCAGTTAGGATTTCATAACAACAAAAGTAGTATTGAGCTGTTCAAGAATCATGTCACCTAATGCCTTCACGAATTAAAAAAAACACATGCATTTGTAAAAAAAGCACAAATTAGGACAGCAGACATAAATTTTAATTAACACAAAAGAATTCGCAAAAATATAGTTTTTTTTTGCTTGTTTCCTACTGCTTTATAGCTAATAACAATTTCATAGGTAAAAATATTACAAAATATTGCAAAAAAGAACTTGTTTGGCAAATTTGGTTTTTGACAGGCAAACCTTTTATAAAGAAATATTTCTAAAATATGGCCTCTGGCAATCATTAGAAAACTTTTTTTAATTTATATAAATTTTCTTAAATTTTTGCTTTTTTCAAAATTTTCCCCGACTTTGCACAAAAATCTTTTATAAAGAAGTATAAAAATTTTAAAATAATATGCAAAAAAGTAATTTTAAAACAAACCAAGTCTTCTTAAATAAAAAATAATATATGAATTTATTAAAAAAACACATTTGCAAAAAAGTAGATAAGTTATTAAACAAATTAGGCCTTAGAAAGTTAAAAAAAATTGATGCATTTGTAAAAAAAGAACAATATTAGGGTCGCAGGCAAAAATTTTAACAATACATGAAAGAATTCGCAAAAGTATAGTATTTTTTTGCTTGTTTTCTACAGCTTTATAGCTAATAACAATTTCGTAGGTGATATTAAAAAATATTGCAAAAAAAAAACTTTCACAAATTGGTTTTTGACAGGCAAACCTTTTATAAATAAATATAATGGTTTAAATAGCATTCTGTGGATTGAAAATATTAAGCAGTTTTCTAAAATATGGCCCCTGGCAATCATTAGAAAACTTTTTTTAATTTATATAATTTTTCTTAAATTGTTGCTTTTTTCAAAATTCCCTGACTTTTCCCTGACTTTTCCCGGTCGGTCAAATTCCCTGACTTTTCCCGGTTTTCCAGAGAGTGGCCACCCTGAGTTGAAGTTTGCGAAAAAAGTTTTTCGGATCGCGCCCTCCAAAAACATTTTTATAAAAACTTTTTTATGAAAGTATTGAAGTAGAACTCTATGCAAAAAATTATCGACCAATTTAAGTTAATTATTAACGGTTTTATAGCATTTTGATTTCATTTATAATAAAATGTACTTTTACATACTATGTAAAAAAATTCAAAACGTTGTAAAACCGCTAATAATTAAAACTTACTAAACTTTTAAACTTGTCGATACTTATTTGCATACATTCCCACCTGTTTATTCAAAACTTTTGTAAAAGTTTTTATAATTTTTTGTTTGGTCGGGGGGGCGATCCCAAAAACTAACTTTTTTCGCAAACTTCAATTTAAGTTCTGCTGGAGCAGAACTTGTCTACTTGGTGTCGGTATAAACCTATATGGTGTGGGTTCCATTACTCATAACCGACCCAGACAGCACTATAACTATTAGATATCCAGGGGATATACTTTCTGGATATGGAGTATATCCAGTGGATAGCCTGGACTGCCATTAGATATCCCATGGACATCCAAATGTCCGCCTATATCCAGGATATCCACAAGATATCCATTGGACATCTATGTTTTAAGCTCCCTAAAGTACATCCATGGATATCCATTAGATATCCATCATAGATATCCAGGATATTCATGGATATATCCATGATGGATCTCTAATGGATATCCAATTGAATATACTTTAGGAAGGTTAAAAAAAATAGATGTCCCACTGGACTTTTTCGTTTGGACTTTTTCCACAAGATATCCACTGATATCTTGTGGATTCGTGGATATATATTTTTTTCTGTCATTCGGCTTATAAGTTTGTTTATTGTAATTTGCAATTTGCAAACAAAATTTATTATATGATTTATTACTATTAATAGTAATAGGGAATTAAATAAAATTTTTGCAATATCAAACTTATAAGCTGATTTACGGAAAAAATATTGAATAAAATTTAGTGCCTTGGGGGTCGTCACACTTTTTTATGTTTTTGAAAAATTTTCAACACAATGTATAGTAAAACTATGAAGCAATTCCGAACGGCAAAATATGAATAGATAAATTCAACTATTCTAAAAAATTCTGTCAGAATGTAAAAAAATAATTTTGTGTAGGTCCATAAAATGTTTGGTGTGACGTCACACTCGACGAACCCCTCCTCCCCTCCACCCCTCCACCCCTCCACCACTCCTCCCCTCCTCCATGTAAAACTTCGCCACAAATGCCTGACCCCCCCCTAAAGGTGTGACGTGTTTTATGGACGACCCGTTGTTCCGCCATGGTAATCAAATAATTGTCAAAATCAATGACAATGAGTAGAGATGTGTGTGAGTAGGGATGTTTTTGAGTTCTGTGTGAGTAGAGATGTGTGTGAGTCGAGGGGTTTATTTATTGGACAATCCTTGTACACCTATTCAACAATCTTCTACAATCCTTGACAATTCCTTCTTTCACAATCATCTGCAATCTTTGAGAATCCTTCACAATCATCTACAATCTTCCACAATCATCCGAAATCTTCCCACAATCTTTAACAATCTTCATTAAAATTTTCTACAATCTTTTTGACAATCTTCCACAATCCTTTGATTCTCACAATCCTTGTACACATTTTTTCAATAAATAAACCCCTCGGTGTGAGTAGATATGTGCCAGAGTAGAGATGTGATGAGTAGAGATGTAATGAGTAGAGTTGTGTGTCACCCTATTTCTTTGTTCTTTGCAACTTTTTAATTTTTTTATCAAAACAGTGTTGTTTTTGAACTATTTTAAGGTAAATTTTTGAGTTTTAGCATTTTATTGTCTTAAATTGTATCTACATTGCATTAGTGTAATAGCTGGATGTTGTCCATATAGAAAGTATAGTTTCTCATAAAACTTAAAATCATTATGCCCAGAACCACTTCTATTGCTTGGTTTTTTCATATTCAGTACACTGTTCAAAGTTTTAGATTCTAAAACGCTTTTATTCTGTAAAGCTATCTGATCCATTCCATTTTTAAATAATCAATACTTCTCTAACATTCTTTTTAAAGCTGTAATTGTTGAATTTCATGTTAATGTCCATAGAGTCTGGATAGTACGGTACATCAAAGGCATTTGTCTTACTAAAACTAAGACAGTCTTAGTATTTTTATTTTAAATTATTTGGCTAATGCAAGTATGATTTATTTTTTGTAATCCATGACTTTCAATTTCGTTTATGGTCAGTTAATATTTTGTTTACCTAAAATAGAAAAGTAAATATTAAATTTCATCTATTTTGGTTTTAAAAAATGGTATATTGCACTTCCTAAATACTTGAAAAAATTATTTTTTTCGAAAAAGTTTTCAAAAAAACAAATTTTTAATTTTTTTTTAATAAATTTTCTTTTTGCGAAAAAAAAAATAAATTCTAAAAAACTTGAAAAAAAATTTCAGTTTTTTTTTTATTTTTTGTTTTTGTAAAATTTATCCTTATAATAAAAGTAATTTTTCCTGAAAAAATTACGTTAATTGGAGATCCCTATCAGCCTTTTTCGATTCTTTTAAAAGTTCAACCCCCCATAACTTTCGTTTTTGGGGGGATTACTTCCAAAAACAATAGGGTTCTTCCTCTCATAGAACTTATGATATGATATAAAATTGTATAATGTAACAAAATAATGGTTTTGATTTACTTAAAAGCTTATTTCTTCTTTTTAGTGCAGTTAAATAAAAGCTTGTTCTTAAAAATGTTTTTTTACTATACATTTTTTATGATATTGAATCCATTAGGGGCTGTTCAAGAATGACGTCACCTCCATAGGGGGGAGGGGGTTGATCAAAAGGTGACGAAAAGTGACGGAGGGGGTGGGGGGGTCTGGCCTAAAGTGACGTCACCTTTAAAAAAACGTAAACTTTTAAACAGGATTAGAAAAAAATACTCCAGATTTTTTTTTAAACAACTACAAGATAAAAAAAATACAATAAATTTTTCTGCCTAAATAAGATCATATAGACAAAACAACTTTACACTACAATTTTTCAAGAACACTGACATGAAGACTTGAAATTTGAAACAATTTTTTTCTTCTGTCATTTTTTTTCTGTTTTTTCTGTGTAAACAAAAGTGTTAAAAGGTGACGAAGTCAAAAATAGGTGATCATTCTTAAACAGCCCCGTACCAGGACATAACTTCATTTTTTTATAGTGGTATATTAAGAAAATTAACAAATTCAAGACTGGTAATTTAAGAGGTTAATCACAGTTTTCTTAAAGGCTTTTCATATTTACCGTTTGATTTTAGAATGCTTTGGTTATGTGTAGTTGAACCAATTAGTAGTAAAATCTGTGACTGTGCTTTGAGAGTGGTTTGGTTATTATTACATCTTTTTCTAATATCTTCTTTCTTTTTTATATGTAAACATTCGCAGTATAAACATGTTTTTCACATCTTTTCTATTTACAAATTAAAACAAAATTCTTGTATTTTGAGCAAAATCTATAGACTATCTTGACAAAACATACAAAATACACTACTTATAGCTTATGTTTATTACAGTAACTGTCAGTGAAACTAATACATTCAGATGTATTGGTAAATAATTTAAACCAATCTATTACCAATCATAACCATAAGTGCAACTTTGGTAACTAATACGAAAAGCCTTTTACTTGTTTTATTATACATACCTTAGTCTGAAATCCAAATTTTTCCTCTTTAAAACTAAATTTATGTACAAAAGATAGTGTCTTAGACCATTAGTTCCATTCCGATTAAACAACCATCAACTTTTTTTTCTTTTTCATATCAATTCACACTGTATAGCCTCAATTAATTATTCTTTTTTAATGCTGTTCATGGCTTCTGTCACAGTACCTGTTTGCTATTTACTGCAAAATACATGTGAAAATCATTTTTTTCGGAGGTTGTGATTGCACGGTTCAACAGGACTACAAATTTCTGGTATACTGGAACTCAACGTTTTCCCCTATTTCTTCAATTTCTTGGCCCCTTCCAAAAAACTAGTGTCCAATTCGTCAACGTTTTCTGCACAGATATCACATATTCAAACACCACTGTCGTTTTGTTTCGATTTTTCGTGGTTTCTGTCAGTTTTTTTCACCTGCGTTATTTTTGTCCACTGCACCCACGTTTTTCTTATCACTATCACAGTTTTCAAGCCAAATGACGTCTCTGCTGTCAAAAATTTACCTGACGGAGTTGAAATTTATCTTTTCAATTAAAATTTAACAATTTCACATTTACGCTTGCTACTTTTTAGGTTATGTCCGTGTGGCAACATCGCACTGATTCATGACTGTGTTCTGTGCTGTTTACCAATTGAACTCAATGGCGTGCTGTTAAAAAGGCGTGATTTTTTAAAAAAATATAACTCGACAACCAATGTGTACATTTTTTTTTGTCTCCGGAAAACATTTCAGTTTGGTCTAGAAAATGTGGGTTTTTTTTTCGTACAGAGTGATATTGGTAGACTGACAGTTTCGGGCTGCTGGCCCCCTTCAGTACCAAGAGGTGATTAGAAAATAGATTGATGGAATAATAAATTAATATTTTTATAATTTTGTTTAAAATTAAAAATTTCTGTCCTTACTAATTTTACGTCTAACCACCCGTTAGTGGTACTATGTGCTTGAGACACACAAGTCTTCAACTTGCTACCATTCAGTCTCCAGATAAGGAGAGGTATGAGTAGTTGTCTACATCTAGAAATAGATGGCGCACAAGTCTACATCAATCTAATGGCTATAATTCCTTTTGCGAGTAAAGTCTAAAAACGTTTTCTTAATCAGCGTCCAGAGTTGACTCTTGGTACTGAAGAGGGCCAGCAGCCCGAAACTGTCAGTCTACCAATATCACTGTACGATGATAAGAAAATAGATTGATGGAATAATAAATATTTTTATAATTTTGTTTAAAATTAAAAATTTCTGTCCTTATTGAACTTATTACTCATTATTCGACAATTTATTGGTATTTCGAATAAATAAGTTCCAATTATGTTCAATATTTCTTCTTATTTTTTACATTTCAAAATGACTTTTTGTTTTACTGGACCAATCCAATTTTTGGAGAATTTATCCTGTGGCAGGATCATTTTGATATGAAGGAATAGGGTATGTGGTAATAATCAAAAGTTTGGGGATACATTATGTGTAATTTCAATAAATAAGTATCTTATTATTTAAAATATGATTCAATTTTGACTAGTTTTTCAAGCTAAAATATTATTAAAATTATTTCTAAGGGTAATTGTTCCGCAATAGTTATATTTTTTAATTTAAGCAACTCTTTATAAAAATCTAAACTCTTTATTATACTGGGGTGCAAAATATTTAATTTTGCGAAAGAAATCGAATTTTCAATATCTTGTAAAATAGAGTTTATAATCCATACATATTAATTAACTGATTCAAAATGTCATTTACAACTAAATTTTGACGTTCTAAAGTTTGTTCAGAAAGTCGGGAAATTTCTTCAATTTTCTTTTGTAATAATTTTTCATTATAATTAACCTGTTTAATAGTTTTATTGAATTTATTTATAATATCAAATGAAATTGAATTTTGGTTTATAATATTTTCTGTTAATTTACCTTGGTTAAATTGTATTTGTTTAATTAATTTTTCATAACGTTCTCCGTCACTTGCATCTAAATTTCCTGTAATTGCTTTAAAAATAGAACAAATTCCATTTATTAAGCCTCTTTTAATACGAGTATTTTGAGAATTTGGAATAATTTCTTTTAATTTTGTTTCTACTTTTTCTTTAGTTAAATCTAGTATTTGTACATAATTTGAAGTTTCTGTTAAATAATTTTTATGGTTAATTAATTTAATTAAATTTCTCTTTGAATCTGAAGTTTATCTACTTCCTTAATTATAGGATTTAAGTCATAAAAATGTATTATAATATTCCTGTATTTTCGCATTTCCTAATTTTAGGGGTATAATTCCTGGATTGTCTTCTAAATTTTTAACTTGTATTTCCGACTGATATCCCAATACGAGGGGTATAAATAAATAATTTTGTTTAGTCGTTAGGTCTGGAATAAAAATATATAAATGATAAAGAGAGGGAGTTAACACATAGCCTAAAGTTTCTGGGTCTCCATATTGACGCAAACCTAAGTTGGGGTACACATGTGGGTCATTTATTAATCAAATTAAACAGTTTCCTACTCACTCCTTGTGCTGAGGAATTATTTAGACATTAACACTCAAATTTTGAAAGTTTATTAAGGTATGGTATTATTTTCTGGGGAAAGTGCTCAGACTTGAATCTATTTTAGTATCACAGAAAAGAGCGTTAAGAAATATTTTTAAATTAAACTTTAGAGAAACCTGCAGAGGTAAATTTAAGTCAAACAATATCCTTACTGTTATAGGCCTATATGTATATGTCGGTTATGTTCTTAATTAAAAATAAAAATTTATTTGAATGAGAAAAGCAACTCTACCAGAATACTGGACTATAATATACCAAAGCACAGATTAACAATTTATGAAAGGGGTTCCTTTAATTTTTTAATAAATTACCCTCTGATTTAAAGAAAATAAAACATAACCAACGAATATTTAAAAAACAACTTTTTAAGTAGCAGCGTCGAGCCATACACATTAAATGAGTTTTTTACATACTAAGTTAAAAATTATAGTTGACCTCATTTGCGGTCTTTGAAGCTAGTGAGACGCCATTCTCTAAGTGCTACCTTTTGAAATGATCTCTACTACTGCTTTCAGATTATTTTAAAATATGACTACATTTCTCTAAATGTTCTTTTAAATGTGCTGTTGTATATTGTATCAATGTCATGTTGTAACTGGATATTTCTTGGAAATTAAATTATTTATTTATTTATTTATTATACAATAATTCCGGAGTTAGTAAATATTTCTTTAATATAAAAGTCCAAACCTAAAATAGTCCAAACCTAATATAGTCTTCCAGTCTAGTTGGTCTAGTCCACAGCCTATTTTTGGCATAGCTATTGTTTTAGTATTATTTTCTAAGCAAATTAGTTTTAAGTTTGTAAAGCAGTTTTGACGTTTTATAATCAGGTTTATCATAATAATTTTTCTTTGTAATTAAATAATAAATGTATCTTTTTTCTAGTCTGCTACTTCGCCTACCTACTTATTTTGCGCTTTTAATTCATGTACATTATTGAAACGATTTTTGAACTAGTGCAATGCCTGCTGACATATGCAAATCGCGAGATACACAATGATATGTCATTGCCACACTTAAATAAATCATTTTTTATTATATATACAGGGTTTTCTATATTAACTATTTTTAAATTTATAAGGGTGTTTAAGGGGTCTTTTTAAATTATCCATATGTAAATTTTCTTGATTTTCAGTTACTACTTTCTTAAATTTATCGTCGCTTTTTTCAATTTTTGTGGACTTTTGAAATTTATTTGCCGTTTTTTGTCTATGTTATTTAACAAAAGTTGTTTGATTAGGTTCAAATAACTCGGGGGGGATCACGATTATCATTTATACGTTCAATTATTTTTTCATTCTATATGTCCGTTTATTATATCATTAGGTCTTAATTTTGTTGCAGAATGTATTGAATGATTATAAGCTAAAATAGGGTAAGGTAACTTCATTTTAATAGGGGTTTTAAGGAATCCTTTAGTATTTAAAATTCTTATGTTCTGTCAATGTCGAGTGAAGTCTTACAGGGGAATTCGATTGAGGGTGATAAGGGGAACAAAAATGGATATCTAACTTATGTAGTTTTAATAATTCCATTAATACAAAAATTTTAAATTCTGTACCGCTGTCCATAATAATTTGTTTTGGGACACCGTGGTGTGAAAAAAATAACGTTTGTCAGCTATATCTGTAGCTGCTGTAAAATTAATATTATATGCTTGTGCGTATTTTGAAAAAGTATCTATAATAGTCAAAAATTTATTTCCTTCTAAAGTAAAAACGTCTATATGTATTATTTCAAAGGGTCTAATAGGGGTAGGGGTAATATTCATTTTCATTTTTATAGGGTTTCTTTCATATATACTTTGTTGACAAATTTCACATTCGTTTATGTAACTATTTACTGATTTTTTTAAATCTGGCCAATAATATAATTTTTTAATACGTTCGTGAGTTTCTTCTATACCGCGATGATTAGTTTTTGATTCGTGATATTTTTTAATTACTTCTTTAATGTCATCTTTATCTTCAATGTCAATTAATTTGTACCTACATTTTTTAAATTTTAAAGGCCATTTAAAATTTTTACGAATAACTTCACAAAAGGGTTCATAATCTCCTTCCTTCTCAAAGTACAAATTATATTGTACATTGGGAACAATAAAGGTTTTTAGGAATTTAACTATATCTTTTTCAAAGTTTTTTTTTTGGAAAATTGGACATAAAATCTCTGTTTATTTTCATGAACTATAGTTGCTTTGGGATTTGCAGGACTGTGTAAAACTGAATCAATTATTAATTGATTTTTACCGTAATTAACAGGGTTCTACAATGGGAACTTCTACAATAAGATTTTGGTCACTATTTGAATGAATAGTAGCATTAGGGTCATTATTTTCAATATCATCATTATTTATTTATTATTATCGTGTTCACTTAAATTAAGGGGTTCATTTTCATTAATAGTTTCATTCTCATTAAGGGATTCATTTTCGTTTAAGGGTTCAACATTTTGAGTAAGGGGTAATTCTATATTTGATTCGTTATCTTTATTAAGTTCACTGGAAAGTTGAGCGCGTATGGAATAATTGTCGTCTGTTTTTTCGGAAGTTTACTGATTCTCAAGTTCCAGTTTCCTTCATTAAATTGCTTAATGTATTCATAAATGCTTGATGCACGAGTTTCTTTTGTATTTATCTGTACACGAGATAAGGAGTCTATATTTGAGTTTAAAGTACCTTTTTTATATATTATATTATAATCGTATTCTTCTAATTTTAATTTCCATCTAAGTAATTTTGAAGTGGGGTCCTTAATTGAAAAAATCCAAGTAAGGGGTCTGTGATCTGTAATAATATTAAAGCGCTGGCCATAAATATAAGGCCTGAAGTATTTCGTTGCCCAAACGATTGCTAATAATTCTTTTTCTATTGTGCTGTAATTTATTTCACTTTCAATAAGTGTACGTGAAGCGTATGCTATGGGTAAATCTTTTCCAATGGGTCCTTGACTAAGGATTGCTCCTAAGGCCATATTGCTAGCGTCTGTGGTTAAATTGAAGGTTTTAGAGAAGTCAGGGTATTGTAAGATTAAAATATTTTTAAGTTTCAAAAGCACTTATAAAATCGTTGTGTATTATTTTTGAATTTTTCTTTAAACATTTAGTTTAGTTATATTTGCAAAATTATTGATAAATTTTCTGTAATAACCTACCAAACCAAGAAATCCTTCGATTTGTTTGGTAGTTTTAGGAATGGGGTAATTTTTAATAGCGTATATTTTGTCAGTTTTAGGTTTAACACCTTCAGGGGTAACTATATGACCTAAATATGAAACCTCTTTTTTCAAATTCTACTTTTAAATTTGCTTCTCGGAGCTTTTCAAAAACTAAATTTAAATTATTAATGTGTTCCTGTAAACGTGCTAAAAATAATAATGTCATCTAAATAAACTAAGCAATTTGGTACATTTCTAAATATGTAGTCCATGGTTTTCTGAAACGTCGCTGGCACGTTCTTAAGCCCAAATGGCATTCGAAGGAACTCGTAGTGCCCATTTTCAGTATTAAAAGCAGTTTT
Organism: Brachypterus glaber; assembly: GCA_958510825.1. Lineage (NCBI taxonomy): Eukaryota > Metazoa > Arthropoda > Insecta > Coleoptera > Kateretidae > Brachypterus > Brachypterus glaber. Next base: position 13,855 of record CAUEHQ010000488.1, read on the forward strand.
TTCAATATCGGCCTCATCCATTTCAATTTGGTGATAACCGCTCGCTGTCTAAAGATGTAAAATACATGCATTTACCTAACTTATCTAATAGGTCATTTATATTGGGAAGGGGGTATTTATTACTTTTTTTTTTTCATTTAATTTGCGATAATCCACCACAATTCTTCATTTCTGTTTACCAGGACGACCCATATGTTACTGCTCCACGCAGAGTGTGGACGGATAATTTGTTCTAGCATTTTATCTATTTGTCTATTAACCTCTCGCTTATGAACAAAGGGGTATCTATATGACTTTGAATAAATAGGAATTTCATCGGTAGTGGGTATATTATGTTTAATTTTATTAGTATAGGTCAGTTTTGCCTGGTCGTTATAAAATATATCTGAATATTCCGTACATAATTTAATTATCTTATCTTTTTCTTCTATATTTAAATGGTCTATACGTAACTTATTTAAATTAAAGGGGTTACTACTATTAGGTTTAGTTTTAATATTATTTAAATTAATTTTCGTTAATATTAGGATTTTCTATTTCAAACTTTTCCGCAATTATATTATTTGTAAAGTCAATTGTAACTTCATCATCACTTTTATTATAGTCACTAAGGCTTTGTGCTTTCGTAACACAATCATTTATTTTTAAAAATCCGTGTAACTTAAGGTTAGGAATAATTATATCACCATTATTAATATTTGTATTTACTTGAATAATTTGTCCACACTGAGGGGCAATAGTAAATAAATTAACTTTAAAATTAAATAAACTTATTTCCGCATAAGGAGTTATTAACTTCATATTATTTATATCAACTAAGGCTTCTAAATATTTTATCGATGCCAATAAGACCATCAAAAACGTCATGAAATTTAAACAAAATTTTAAACTAGTTGTATCAGGTAAATTAAATAATTTTGCATTGTGTATTTCAGCAGAATATTTATGTGTCTTGTTGAAATACAGAATTAACTACAAAAGGATCATGTTTTATACAATTAGGATATAGTTTTTCTACTATTTTTGGATTAAGAAAACTACTACTTGCGCCTGTGTCAATTAAAATTTTTAAATTATTTTCAGGGAGAACTATAAAAGGAAGTTTTGCCTTATCAAGTGTATTAATATTAAAATTAACAACTACGTGGGGTTGTTTTTTGAATTGTTCAGGGGAATATTTCTATCAGTGTCAGTTGGTTTTGGTCCAGAAGTCGTTTCATTATTATACACTTCTTCTATTTTATAGCGTGAATTTTGACTGGTTTCATTTCTAGATGAACTAGGCTAATTATAATTGTTATTAAAATTATTTCTAGATGTACTAGGTTGGTCATAATTATTATTAAAATTATTATTATTATTTCTAAAATTATTACTATTTCTGGTTGACACACTCAAAGGCGTCGGTGGGGGAAGATAATTTTTATTTGCCTGGGGTTTCCATATATTTTGTGGTTTGCCAAATACTTGCGCATTTGTAAAATATCTAGGAGGGTTTTGATTAAATTTTTGCTTAATATGAATGGTTGTGATGGAAACTGTGGTTTATTAAAATTATTAAAATTATTATTAGGGTACTGCCTAAAAAAAAAGTTATTAAAGTTATTAAAATTATTATTTGAGGGATTAAATGGATTTGTTTGGTGTTTATATCAAAAATTATTATTCATTCTAAAATTATTATAATTTAATGGATTATTTCCATTACTAGGTAACTTGTAATTATTATTACTACCAAAATTTGTGGATTTTTATTATCCATAGAATATTAAAGATTATATTCCTCTGTAATATACTGCATTGCAGTTTTTAAATCAGGGGGCCTCATGCTCCTGATGTGATTACCGATTACCTAAGGGTTGTTTTAAGCCGGAAAGAAATGATCGCAAAGTTAATTTTTTATATAATTCCCTTTTACATAGTTTAGTTGCTTCAACCTCCTCATGATTGTCTATATATGAGCAAGTTAAGTTAAGTAGCTACAGACACCGATCATAAAACTGTTCGGGTCTCGCATTTGGATGTTGTCGCAAATGATTAAGGTCCCTATTTAAGGATAGCTCATCCCTATTGTCTGCGAAATTTCTTCTTAGACAATCTTTCAGTTCATCCCAATTTTTACAATTTTGTATATTGACTACAATTTTAGCCTTTCCTACTAGTTTGACGAATTTCGACGGTCAAAGTTGGGGATTCGAGATCTTTGCCTTATGATATCCTCAGCGGTGTTCCACAAGGATCAGTTCTTGGACCTCTCTTATTATTTATTTTTATATCCGAGCTTGCCTTTATACTTCAGTGCATTGTGATTATTTACGCTGATGACACCAAGTTATATGGGAACATTCCTTCAATACCAGAAGATCTGGAAACAATCTGGCTGGAAATGGTACGAGGACTGGCTACTTCCACTAAATCCTGAAAAGTGTGTGCTTCTTCATGTTAGAAAGAATAAAATTACAATACTTGAACGGCATCCGTCTCAGTTGTATCTTCTCAACAAGATTTAGGTGTAATAATAACGGAAACACTTTCCTGGTCGGAACACATTACCCAAATTTGCAAAAATGCAAACACAATGCTTTACCTTTTGAGAAAAACCTTTGTGTCGTGTTCCCCAGTTACGTTTGTGAATTTATTTAAAACTTATGTGAGGCCACTCCTGGAATATTGCTGACCAATATTTTATCCAGCACTAGTTAGGGAAAAAGACCTCCTAGAATCGGTTCAGCGTCTTGCAACTAGAATTCCGTATGGCCGGGTAAGACCGTCATATGAAGAACGTCTTATTTTATTAAACCTTTCATCATTTGAAGACCGAAGAACCCGTGGAGACTTTTTAAAAAAGGACTTTAGAACCGGTGCGCGACAAAACGTTTTATCTAATCGTGTTTTTCAAGTATGGAACAATCTACCCAGCGAAGTTGTTGAAGATCCCTCAGTAAACGCTTTTAAAAATCGATATGACAAGTGGATTAGTCAAGACACATAAGTATTTTTTTTGTTTTATGTTTTTCTTTTAATACTTGTTTATTTATTTTTTTTTTTTAGTTCACTTTATATTTTTATTTCTACTAATTCGTAAAAAGGGTTCTATAGGATTTATTACCCTTATCGTTTTTAATAATAATAATAATTTAATGTTAAAAAAGAATCGAAAACTTGCTCTCTTGAAAAATTGTTTTTGTGACATGGTGTCGTTTACCTCCGGAGTCCAGAATTATTAAAGATTGTTTGTTATTTATAATTATTAAAGATTGTTTCTTAAAAAGTAATTATAATAAAATATTTAAAAGGAAGTGTCATTTCTTCTGCGGCTGTGACGACAGTTGCCATGGATTTCCCATATATAGGGGTTTTTGTAGTCGACGAAACTGAATCTGATAATAAAACTTTTCTAACATTACCCCCGTGGATTAAGGTGTGATTATTTTATGTTAAAATATTGTTTTTTTCGTGAAAATTGGATCTACTAATGCAAAGCTTAAAGTCCAGGGCCTAACTAGAGAAGGGCGGCCAGGGGCTATAACAACTCAAAAAGCAAACCATTTTTTATATTTATAATAGTGCTCTTTTAAGCAAATGAGTGAGCAATAAATTTTGTAGTCACTAGCAGAAAAAATAACTTTTTATATTTAAAATAGTGCTTAAAACAAGTTTACGAAGTTTAGAAGGTGTTGGATAAGATATATTTGTTAATTTTTATACAATATTGTATAGATAGACTGCATCAATAGGGATCCACATGAAAACTCTACGCACTGGTCTCTAATTAGCGAACAAGAGTAGATGTGCTGAATTTTGCTGCTAAATAAATCAAGTATTTTCAAGTTTATTGCAAGTTTTTAAGTGAATAGTTAGTGAATTTTTCAATAAACAGTACCTGCTATTCAAGAGAACTAAGTTGCCGTAATAATATATAGAATAATTTCCTTTTTCTTAATATTTATTTTGGATCATCTGGTGGATTTGGCAAGGTCAGTAAACAAAACAAATCAAAACAATGAACGCCTGCGTGAATTGCGATACGGTTAAAGCGAACGACCCGGCTATCCTGCCATGCGACGCGTGTAAGGGAGTGCAACACCAGTCGTGCTCTGGACTGACTGCGGATGAACTAAAATTATTCAGAACTCGAAGCGCTCGTAAAAATTTGAAATTATTTTGCAATAAATGTAATAATAATTTAAATCAATTTAATACTTTATTGGAGCAAGTTAAATCTCTTAGAACTGAAGTTAATATAAGTATTCAGAATCAAATAAGCGCTCTTAGAGAAGAATTTGTCAACAAAATAGATAGTTTGCAACATGTACCAGCGAATAATACTTCTCAAAACTATGAAGAAGTGTTAGTTGAAATGCTTGAGCGACAAATTCAAGCAAAAAATATTATTGTATTTAATGTTAAAGAATCGGCTGGAGCTCCAGAAGTTTGTAGAGCCAATGATAAAAAAAGTATAATGGATATTGCTAAAACTATACTGCCCAACCAAGATATTGTAATTAACGCTGTATCCAGGATAGGAAAAACAGTCATTGCAAATGAGAAGCCTAGACCAATTAAAGTGGTTTTATCCAATGATTCCATAGCTAAAAATATTTTAAAATTAAAGAGCAATTTGACCAACTCAAACTATAGGAATATTTCGATTAGACCTTAAATGCAGATCTAAAATCCGTGCAAGAGGAGCTTAAACGTAGAACTGATGGTGGAGAAAATGATTTGACCATAAAATACACAAAAGGCATTCCTAGTATTACTGCAAAAAACTAAATCCTCCTACAACATCCAATTTCTTTTTTATATACAAATATTGATTCAGTATTAGCCAAATTTAATGATCTTACTGCTTTTGCCCACCAGAATAACCCAGCTGGTATTTTAATAACTGAAACTAAACTAAATTCAAATATACCAGATTCTATTGTAAAACTTAATGGCTATGATTTATACAAATGATAGGCTTGACCAAGGAGGTGGAGGAACATGCATTTACTTAAACAAAGCAATATTTTCCAATATTGTTGTTGAATTACTTACATTTAATGCTCCTGGAGTAGAATGTACTTGCTTAAAAATTCATTTTCCAAGTAATACCTGTATTGCATATATCGACCTCCTTGTCAGTATGTTTTTAACCAGAATGATCCCATATTATTTAATAACATTGCGAATTTAACTACCCAGTATAAAAACGTTTTAATATTTGGCGATTTTAATTTTCCCACCATAAAATGGCCCAATCCTGTTTTGCCAGCTCTTACCTATTTTTAGATATGCTTTCCAATAACAATGTGACTCAGTTAGTTAATGAGTGTACGCGCTATCGAGTAAACCACACCATCATTGCTAGACCTTATTTTAACTTCTGACCCAAATATTCTTACGGAACCTGATTACCTGCCGCCCATAGGTATTTCGGATCGTATAACTATCATGCAACCTTCAAATTAACCTCTCTTCAAAAAGCAAACACGTTAAAACACGAGTTATAACAGATTGTTTGGGTAAATGAATCTAAAAATTCCATTAACTGGCGTGATATCTTTCAAGGTCATGACATAAACCAACAATGCAATGATTTTGAATAACTAACGTTATTATCAAAAATTCTAGCAGAACTGTAACAGTCAAACAGAACATGATTAGAGACATTTTCCATCAGATAAATTATAAAATAATCCTTTGGCGCAGGTATAAAAGGTCCAAATCTATACATGATTATGCGTTGCATAGAGAATTTTCAAATCAGCTTAGTAATAATTTAAAAACTTCCAAACGAACATGAGAATAACTTAATATTATCAAATAACAAAAAAACATTTTCATTCATATATAAGAAACTCCCTTTCATGGTCTGTTACTGTACCACAAGTATTCTAATGAGTTGTGCAGCAACAATCAGCAATCTGCAAATGTTTTTAGTGAGTCCTTTGCCTCAGCCTACACTCCTAATTGCTCTACAATGCCTGTCATGCAGGTACCTGTGCAACCTAACTCATTAGAACATGTAGTTTTTTCCGAGGATCTTGTGTTACAAAAACTTCTTGAACAAGATATCTTGTTCAGTTGGATCTGGTGGTCTTCCTGCGCATATTTTAAAAAACTGTGCCTCATCCCTTGCTTTTCCCATATCCTTAATTATGCAAAATTCTTTTAATGAAAGTATACTACCGAATGCCTGGAAAACTGCCGACGTAATTCCAATTCATAAAAAGGAGATAAGTTCAAGAAGGAAAATTATCTACAAGTAAGCCTCACCGTTATTGAAGTAAAAATAATGCAAAAAATCATTGCTGATTCCATGCTTCCATTTTTAATTAACCATAAAATTATTCCCGAGAAACAGCATGGATTCGTTCCTGGCCGTTCCATTTCTACCAATCTTCTCAAATGCGTAAATGACTGGACCCGCTCATTCGAAAACGGACTTCCTACAGATGTTATCTACTTAGATTTTCACAAGGCGTTTGACAAGGTGCCCCATAGGCCTTTGTTATTTAAGCTGAACCATTTTGGTATTAGAGGTTTGCTGTTAAAATGGATTAATGGATTTTTACTGAACAGAACATTTCGCGTCAACGTTGGACTGTCTTTTTCACAATTTCTTGCTGTAATAAGTGGTATACCTCAAGGGTCAGTGCTATTGCCTTTACTATTTTTAATATATACTTCGGATCTTCCACGACTTATATACTGCATGAGTTCTTTATTCTTTTGGACTTTGGACCCTACAAAAAGTGGATCAGTATATATATAGTGTGTTGATTACTAGTGACCTCTTGGACGGCCCAGATAACCTCAATTTGCAACAAATCGAAGAGGAATCTGTTTTTATTTAAAAAAGTGTTTTCAAAACCTAACATTTCTACTGCAGTTAATTTGACTAGAGTTTGGTTCATCAGTTTGGCATCCTGATTTTGTGCGAGATACAAATCTCATCGAATCCGTACAGCGCTATGCTTACCATATGGTAGAAACAGGCCCACATATTCTGACCGTCTAAGAATATTTAGACTTCCGTCTGAGGCTGATAGACTTACACGTGGCTCTTTAATTATGACATCGGATTTTACATGACCAGTTTAGTTTGGACACTTCAAATGTTTACTCTAAATGAGGATCGTCGTCTCCGTGGGCACAGTCTCAAGTTAAGACAAGAATTTGCCCGTTCCAGACCCAGAAGAAGCTTTTTAAATAATAGCATATTTGACACTTGGAACTCTCTGCCAAAAAATGTACTAATGCGCCCTCTGTTACCGCCTTTAAAAACCGCTTGGACAATTTTTTGTTTAATATTGATGCATAATTAGTATATCTTTTAGTCTCTGCTTTTTAAGCTAATTATATATTTTTCTATTTTTTGAGTTTAATAGGCCTAGCCTCAACTCATATTAATAATAATAATAATAATAATAATAATAATAATAGTAACAGTAACAGTAACAGTAACAGTAACAGTAACAGTAACAGTAACAGTAACAGTAACAGTAACAGTAACAGTAACAGTAACAGTAACAGTAACAGTAACAGTAACAGTAACAGTAACAGTAACAGTAACAGTAACAGTAACAGTAACAGTAACAGTAACAGTAACAGTAACAGTAACAGTAACAGTAACAGTAACAGTAACAGTAACAGTAACAGTAACAGTAACAGTAACAGTAACAGTAACAGTAACAGTAACAGTAACAGTAACAGTAACAGTAACAGTAACAGTAACAGTAACAGTAACAGTAACAGTAACAGTAACAGTAACAGTAACAGTAACAGTAACAGTAACAGTAACAGTAACAGTAACAGTAACAGTAACAGTAACAGTAACAGTAACAGTAACAGTAACAGTAACAGTAACAGTAACAGTAACAGTAACAGTAACAGTAACAGTAACAGTAACAGTAACAGTAACAGTAACAGTAACAGTAACAGTAACAGTAACAGTAACAGTAACAGTAACAGTAACAGTAACAGTAACAGTAACAGTAACAGTAACAGTAACAGTAACAGTAACAGTAACAGTAACAGTAACAGTAACAGTAACAGTAACAGTAACAGTAACAGTAACAGTAACAGTAACAGTAACAGTAACAGTAACAGTAACAGTAACAGTAACAGTAACAGTAACAGTAACAGTAACAGTAACAGTAACAGTAACAGTAACAGTAACAGTAACAGTAACAGTAACAGTAACAGTAACAGTAACAGTAACAGTAACAGTAACAGTAACAGTAACAGTAACAGTAACAGTAACAGTAACAGTAACAGTAACAGTAACAGTAACAGTAACAGTAACAGTAACAGTAACAGTAACAGTAACAGTAACAGTAACAGTAACAGTAACAGTAACAGTAACAGTAACAGTAACAGTAACAGTAACAGTAACAGTAACAGTAACAGTAACAGTAACAGTAACAGTAACAGTAACAGTAACAGTAACAGTAACAGTAACAGTAACAGTAACAGTAACAGTAACAGTAACAGTAACAGTAACAGTAACAGTAACAGTAACAGTAACAGTAACAGTAACAGTAACAGTAACAGTAACAATAACAATAACAATAACAATAACAATAACAATAACAATAACAATAACAATAACAATAACAATAACAATAACAATAACAATAACAATAACAATAACAATAACAATAACAATAACAATAACAATAACAATAACAATAACAATAACAATAACAATAACAATAACAATAACAATAACAATAATAATAATAATAATAATAATAAGTTTTATATTTAAAATTAAAATTGAAAAAACTTGTTTTAGCTAATCTGATGAACTGAACAATATGAATTGCAATCTGTCTCTACCATTGAAGGTGATGAATGGCAAGTAAAATTAAAATAATTTTAAACATAAATTATTCATTTGACAATAACTGTCACATTTGTTAAATTTGACAATGAGTGATAGTTCCGAAGATGAACTTGCCAAGCAAGTACCCAAGAAGTTTACGTCTTAGAGAAAGGATTGAGAATTTCGAAAAGTTAATTAATACACAGGATAGACTTGAAGCTGGAACATCAAAAACACAAAGGAGTACTCAAATACCTCAAATTAATGTACAAAAAACATCTACAATTGTACAACCTTCTAACACTGGACAAGAATACATGTCCAATGTACAACCTGTTGAAGAAGCGATAGTGTTAAATTCACAAAATGAAACTACTGGTTTGCAGACAGACCCAAGTGTCCTAACACCTGCTACGATTAGTGAAAGAAGAAGAAAAAATATAAAGTGGACTAAAGATATGAACAAAAATGTTATAGAATGTTACCTTTATGGTGTCGGGATGACCCTTTACCAGGTTGGAGGCATAGACTTTTTCAAGAATTTTCTAACAAATATCCATTAATAATATAAGTGAACAAAATTTAGCAGATAGGAAAAATGTTATTTATAGGAAGAAATATATTAGTCGTTGAAATTGATACAATAAGAAGAAAAGTAGGTAATATGTTTCATAACGAACAATATGATGTGACTCTTTTACAAAATGTTATAAATGAACACACAGAAATTACTGTTTATGCAGATTTATACAAATATAAATATCAAAGAAAGACCTCGATTACCTGTATTACATTATAAAAAAGAAACAAAATATTATCTACTTCAAGTAAATATTATTGTTAAAGAATTTCTTATCGGTGTAGATGATATAGAAACCACTCATACAGCAATCTACGCAGCTGCCGCTACAATACTTGAGTTAAATGGTCAAAAACCTTATGACCCTCGTACATTAGAAAAGACTTTTGTTAAACAGCAGAAAGAGACAGCGTGGCAAATTAGACTTCGTAAAGAAATAGATAAGAGCACAAACAAGTATTATAGAAGAATATTTACGTGGTAATGAGAGTAACAAAGTTAAATTCAAATTTCATCAAATCTGCAATAAGAACAATTTAGATATAAGATAAACAAAAAATTGTTTGTTTCAAAGACGACTTACGACAAAAATTTAAGGTAAAAGGTGATAGAAGATATAATAAAATGCATAAGAGAAAACTTCAAAATAAAAGTTTTATAAAAAGAAAATATTTTATAGGGTTAGAAAAAGAAAACCAAATTATCCAAACAGATAATACTAATGGTAATAATTTTGTTGATTATTGGTCTAATATTTGGGCTAACCCTGTGGAAGCCAACTTAAATTCAGATTGGATAGAAGATATTAAAACTGAAGCGGAAAATATCTTGGAAATGGATGGTGTTATTCACTATAGTAGATGTAAAAAGTTCATTAAAGAAACTAAGCAACTGGAAAACACCTGGGCCAGATAATATTCAAAATTATTGGCTCAAAAAACTAACTGGTGTGCATGAAGCATTGACTTTAAGTTTTAATAAAATACTTGAACAACCAAATTTACTTCCAAGTTCACTTACCATTGGCAACACAAGTCTTGTATATTAAAAAGGGGAAGTTGAAAATCCCCAAAATTATAGACCAATAACTTGTCTTCCTACAATGTACAAACTTTTTACCTCTTATTTATTCAAAAATTTATGAACATTGCGAAAATAACGGTATCATAGCTCCAGAACAGAAAGGTTGTTATAAAAATTCCATGGGTTGTAAAGAACAACTTTTAATAGACGCAGTAACGATAAAACATACTATTAAAAAAAGAAACCTAAATATGGCATATTGACTACTACAAAGCATATGACTATTCCTCACAATTGGTTACTTTATACACTGGAAATTTATAAAATACATCCAACAATTATAAATTTGCTTAAAGAAATGAAAAATTGGATGGTATTTCTTTATTTAGGTGGTGTTCTTATTGGAAATGTCAAAATAACGCGTGGTATTTATCAAGGTGATACATTTAGTCCACTATGGTTTATTTTAGCTTTAAATCCGTTATCATCTATCTTAAGAAATACTAATTGTGCATAGAGATGGATAATAAGACAAAATCATCGCATTAGTCATCTACTTTTTATGGATGATTTAAAACTCTATGCAGAAAGTAAGCAACAACTTGAGAAGTTAATACAAAAAAACGAAACAATTTAGTAAATATATACATATGAAATTTGGGCTGGATAAATGTGCTTATATTAATCTTTATAAGGGCAAAATTGTTGAGCAAAGAGAGCAGATTAATGAAATAAGTGCTTTACCTATAGACGAAACTTACAAATATTTAGGTATTGCGCAAAATAGAATTTTATCTCATACCACATTAAAAGCTCAATTTAAGGAAAAATATAGATCCAGATTAACCAAAATTTTAAACGTCAACGCAAAAAATCTTGTTTTGGCAATTAATACATGGGCGATACCAATATTACATATTCTTTCGGAATTTTGAAATACTCCAATGTAGACCTAAATGAGCTAGATAGACTAACACGAAGATTATTAAAGAAATTTAGATATCACCATCCAAAATCTGCTATAGAGCGTGTTTATCTTCCAAGAAGTGAAGGCGGTAGAGGACGTAAACATTCAAAATTTATGTAGAAACCGAGAAAAACTTTTAAAAGAACACTTTTTAAACAGACAACCCTCTTGTACAAAAAGTTTGCCTATTGGATAATAATTATACATCATTGAATCTCACAGATATTATTAAATGTTCCTGTCATAAGAAGTACTGAAGATTTAAAAGTATCCTGGAAAAATAAAAGTTTACATGGAAAATATCCTAAACTAATTGAAAAAGAGCAAGTCAATAAAGAAAACTCCCTGTTATGGCTTAAAAAAGGAGAACTACATGCAGAAACTGAGGGATTTATAATTGCAATACAGGATGGAGTTATTAAAACAAGAAACTACAGGAAATATTCTAAAAGAAAATATAGTAGACACTTGCAGAAGATGCCATAAACCTGGGGAAACAACAGAACATATAATAGCAGAATGCCCTTGCTATCAGATAATGAATACCTTGGTAGACATAATGGATAATTATTAATTTTAGAAGAAGGGACAGTAAATTTTCTTCCCTTTTTTTACCAATTTTATGTATTTTATATATTTAAAATTGTGATAATAATAATAATAATAATAATAATAATAATAATAATAATAATAATAATAATAATAATAATAATAATAATAATAATAATAATAATAATAATAATAATAATAATAATAATAATAATAATAATAATAATAATAATAATAATAATAATAATAATAATAATAAGTTTTATATTTAAAATTAAAATTGAAAAAACTTGTTTTAGCTAATCTGATGAACTGAAAAATATGAATTGCAATCTGTCTCTACCATTGAAGGTGATGAATGGCAAGTAAAATTAAAATAATTTTAAACATAAATTATTCATTTGACAATAACTGTCACATTTGTTAAATTTGACAATGAGTGATAGTTCCGAAGATGAACTTGCCAAGCAAGTACCCAAGAAGTTTACGTCTTAGAGAAAGGATTGAGAATTTCGAAAAGTTAATTAATACACAGGATAGACTTGAAGCTGGAACATCAAAAACACAAAGGAGTACTCAAATACCTCAAATTAATGTACAAAAAACATCTACAATTGTACAACCTTCTAACACTGGACAAGAATACATGTCCAATGTACAACCTGTTGAAGAAGCGATAGTGTTAAATTCACAAAATGAAACTACTGGTTTGCAGACAGACCCAAGTGTCCTAACACCTGCTACGATTAGTGAAAGAAGAAGAAAAAATATAAAGTGGACTAAAGATATGAACAAAAATGTTATAGAATGTTACCTTTATGGTGTCGGGATGACCCTTTACCAGGTTGGAGGCATAGACTTTTTCAAGAATTTTCTAACAAATATCCATTAATAATATAAGTGAACAAAATTTAGCAGATAGGAAAAATGTTATTTATAGGAAGAAATATATTAGTCGTTGAAATTGATACAATAAGAAGAAAAGTAGGTAATATGTTTCATAACGAACAATATGATGTGACTCTTTTACAAAATGTTATAAATGAACACACAGAAATTACTGTTTATGCAGATTTATACAAATATAAATATCAAAGAAAGACCTCGATTACCTGTATTACATTATAAAAAAGAAACAAAATATTATCTACTTCAAGTAAATATTATTGTTAAAGAATTTCTTATCGGTGTAGATGATATAGAAACCACTCATACAGCAATCTACGCAGCTGCCGCTACAATA
>CAUEHQ010000489.1:0-15931 GCA_958510825.1 Brachypterus glaber
GTATGTATGTAAGATTATTTTTGACTAGGTATTGATTTTTGTTACTGTTTTTAAACCACACAAACAATATACTAGTATAAAATTTAATGACCAATAATGCCCAAAAAGATCTTTATTGTTTTAATTCACTATACTAGTGTAAATCCAGGGTGTGTAACTTTAAATTTTTTGTGTGGGGATTAATACTATTGGTTCCTTATTCGCTATTTGTTTTCTAAGGAGTGAACAAGTGCAGTGCAGGTAAGTGTAGTGTTTTTAATTTTACATACAATACTATATATATATATATGCGAACATGTGGGTGTTCTGTGTATGCGAAGAAGAAGAAGAAGAGTGTACATACATATTAATTATTATTAAAAATGTTTTGTTTTCTGCCGGTGAAATAGTTTAAAGTGTTCTACCCGTTAAACAATTAGATTCATATCAGGCTGAGTTAAACATTTTTGGCTCAAAGTGGAAATATCTTAGAATTTGTGCAACATAACCTAAAAATGAGTCGAGAAGAATGTTTTAAATGTAAAATAAAATGTTCATTTGTTAATCCTAAAAGGGACATTAAAGATGACTTTAAAGTAGGGTATTCTTGTGATGCTTGTAGCAATGTTACTTGCAGAAAGTGTTCTGGGATTTCCTCCACTGAAATACGATGTATTGGACTTAGTCAAAGAATCCTGTTGCATTACTGCCCTGATTGTCTAGTTGTGTTTGAAGAACTCCCTAAAATCAGGATGGCCGTCGTTACTACTCAAGATGAACTTACTAATGTGAAACTAAGAATGGAGAGATTTACTGAAATAGATAAATTTGAGTCTACTGTAAAAAGTCTGAAGGCAGATATGGCAGTATTAAGCAAAAACCTTACAGATTTGCAAAATTCAGTTACAGAAAGTATTTCTATCAACCCAGTTAACCAAATTGAGGAGTTTAAGAAATTAATTGGTGATAAACCTACTTATGCTGATGTTCTGTCACATATCAATAATAACAATAAGTGTATAAATCAAGAAATAAGTGAATTAAAAAAGCAGCTTACTAACAATGATGTCCAGTCCAATAATACTGCTCAATCTTCATTTAATGATGTGAAGTCTCATAATCCCGCTTATTTAATATCTGAAATGCAGGAGAGACATAAACGTGAGAAGTGTATAATTATGTCAAATATTGAAGAATCTTTAGCCTTAAATCAGTTATCTAGACTAAACGAGGACAAAAACAAAGTACTGGATATATTGAGTAATTTTAATATTGATACATCCCACATTATTGTTTTTAGGTTAGGAAAATTTATTGCTGGGAAAATTAGGTTATTGAAAGTAACGCTGATGAATTCTGAGGATGATCTAACTGTTCTTAAGAATAAAAAGTCTGTTAATCTACCCAGTGTTAAAATTTTCTCTGACCAAACTAAAATGCAGCGTGAATATTTTGCTTCAGTCAAGAAAGAACTTACAAATCTTCAAGAAAATGGTATAAATAACAAAACTATACGTTATGTTAATGGTGTTCCCATGATTGTAGATACCAATAAAACTAACATAAAAAACTAATTAATCATCCTAATAGACACCATCAACAGATTTATAAGAAGCCAATAAGTAATCGAACTAACTTAGTTTATACAAATATAAGAAGTGTAACAGCCAATAAAACCGAACTGATAATACAAATAATTGACAAGAAACCAATGGTTGTGGTTCTATCTGAATCACGAACAACTGATGATGTATGTGATGTCGAACTTTTTATACCTGATTATTCTTGTATAAGGTGTGACAGCCATAGTAGATTTACTGGTGGAGTGTTGGCTTATATTAGAAATGATGTTTCTTATAGTGTTGTTAGAAATATAGCTTGGAATAAGAATTATTGGTTGCTGGTCTTGAAGATTAAGTATGATCAATCAACTTGGCATATTGGAGTTTTTTATCATTCACCCAATGAAAGTGATACTGATTTTATTACTAGTGGATTGGAGGAATGGTGTGAAAACTTTTTTACTACACGAAATAAATGTGTGTTTGTTGGTGACGTTAATATTGACTTTTTTGACTTGAAAAATACTAGCAGTAAGAAAATTAAAAATATATTTAACTCTTTGGGGATTCAACAGCTTATTAATGAATTTACTAGGTGTACTAATATGTCAAATACACTCATTGATTACGTTTTTACAAACCAACCAAACGTTAGTGCTTTTGTCAGTGATCAATTCAAGATATCTGATCATTCAGTTATAAACATTGAAATAATTAAAAATAGCATGAATTTTGTTGATCTTAGTAATGATTTTGAGAGTCGCAAACTTAATGATGCAAAATATTCTGATATTAATAATCTTTTGCTATTAAAAGACTGGTTCTTACCACCTCCAAATGTTGACGATATTTTGAATGTGATTTAAGTCAATTGCACTGACGTTGTTGAGCAAATAGCCCCCATTGTTAAATATAATTTTAAGAAAAAACAGTTGCCCTGGGTCAATGGTGAAATTAGAAATTTAATTAAAGAACGTCAAAATGCGTATATCCAATTTAAAAGGTCTCGGGATTTTACAGATAAAGAACGTTTTTGGAATATGTATAAGGATATGCGTAATAGAATTGTCCAGTTGTTAAAAAATCGAAAAAATAAATACTATGAGGATAAACTTGATCTATACAAATCTGATCCTAGACTCATGTGGAAAACTTTAAAAACTTTGATTAAAAATGATAAACCTAGTTCATTTAGCCAGGGCGTACTGTTTAATCGTAATAGCGCTAAAACTCTTATAAAGTCAGATAATGAAATTGCCGAAAATTTTAATCTGTTTTATGTTGAAAGTGTACGTGATATTGTTAGTTCTATTACCTGTTGTGATAACTGGAGTTGTGATAATTATGCAAATGTTCCTTGTAAATTTGAAACTTTTAAATTATTGACTATTAGTGATTTAAAAAAGATAATCTTTTCACTTGCGGATAAGAATAAAAATTATGATGTGTTAAATGCAAATTTCTTAAGAAATACATTTGATGTTGTGGGGACTCATGTACTTCACTTTATTAACACGTCTCTTAAATATGGTAAATTTCCTGACAGGTTAAAATTGAGTACAATCATTCCTATTCCAAAGGTGACGAACGCTAAGGAGGATGTAGACTACAGACCAATCAACACTCTTCCTGACATTGAAAAAATTCTTGAGTTAGCTGTGTATAATCAACTTATGGATTATTTTAATAAGAACAATTTGTTTAAAGGATGTCAATCGGGGTTCAGAGCGGGTCACTCTTGTGAAGCAGCCCTTCAATTTACTATTTCTAAGTGGAAAAAAATTATTGATGAGGGTAAATTTGTAATCGCTGTATTTCTTGATTTAAAGAGAGCTTTTGAGACCATTGATAGATCTACATTAATTAAAAAATTAAGATATTATGGATTGTCAGGAATTGTGTTGGATTGGTTTGTGGACTATTTAACCAATAGGTTTCAGACTGTGAGGGTTGGTAAATGTAATTCATCTGGGGCTTCAAATATTTTTGGTGTTCCACAAGGCAGTGTTTTGGGGCCTTTACTGTTTATCATTTTCTTAAATGATATAAATTTCATAGAATTTCTTGAATTTCTTAATCTATTTGCAGATGACGCACTATTGGCCACTTTCTCTGAGGATTTACTGTCTGCAGTCGAGAAAATGAAGCTTCTGTTGGTGAAGATGCAAAGGTTTTTTTCTGTGAACAAGTTAAAGCTTAACACACTCAAAACAAAGGCAATGATCATCACCACATCTTATAAATATAATCGTATCGATTTTAATTCGTTTTCGCTAAATATTGACGGTGATAAAATTGAATTTGTTGATGAGTTTAAATATCTTGGCTTTACTATTGACAAAACCCTTTCATTTAAAAGCCACTTTGACTTTGTTCACAGAAAAATTTCCAAAAATCTTTTTTTCTTCAATAGAGTTTCAAGCTGTTTGTCTCTCAATTACAGAATTAAGGTTTTTAATGCTATCATCCAACCTCATTTTGATTACTGCGCTAGTATTCTGTACTTGATGGACAAAAATAGCACTGATCAGCTGCAGATACTGCACAATAGGGGAATGCGCACTATTTTACGTGTTAATAGATACACACCTATTAAAGAAATGCAGGAAACACTTCAGTGGCTGTCAGTGTCAAATAGATTAACTTTTCTTACAATGGTTTTTATTTTTAAACTTAAAAAAGGATTGCTTCCCTCATATTTTGATGAGTTTGCCATATTTAATAATGAGGTGCATGGGTATCCCACAAGGTCTAATGGTAAATTTCATATTGAAGTTGTAAAATCAGCTGGTGCATCAAAATCTTTATTTGTAAAGGGTTTGATCTTTTTTAATAGGTTGCCTCCTCATTTAATAAATGCTGAAAGTATTGGGGGGTTTAAATCTAAACTTAAACTTTTCTTAAGGCATAATGAAACATAAATTTATTTATTTTAATTTTAATTACATCTTGTGATACTAATCTTAAGTTTTTTTTAATGTGATTTAATGTATGTACTTAAATTCTGTATGTTTTATTAGGATTCTTCCTACTCAATAAAGTGATTATTATTTATATAAAAAATACCTTGTTTTTTTTACCTAATTTTTAAAATCAATAATTTTTCAAATGCCTTTGTAGCGACCTTAGATATTTTTTTTTTCTATTTTGACTCCGTATAATATATTTTGACTCCGTATAATAATATATTTTGACCCCGTATATAATATTTTGACTCCGTATAATATATTTTGACTCCGTATATTACTGAGATCCGAAAATAATTTTGGCTCTAATTTTATATAAATGTTACGTGTTTAGTTCACCTTGATTAAACATTACATACTCTCCGCTGTGTATGTATGTAAGATTATTTTTGACCATGATTTTTGTTAGTTTTCTTAAACCACACAAACAATATCCTAGTATAAAATTTAATGACCAATAATGCCCAAAAAGATCGTTATTGTTTTAATTAATTATACTAGTGTAAATCCAGGGTGTGTACCTTTAAATTTTTTGGGTGGTGATTAATAATATTGGTTCCTTATTCGTTATTTGTTTTTTAAGGAGTGAACAAGTACAGTACAGGTAAGTGTAGTATTTTTAATTTTACATATAATAAATATATAAAAAATACCTTGTCTTTTATACCTAATTATTAAAATAATTAATTTTTCAAATGCATTTGAAGCGACCTTAAATATTTTTGATTTATATTTTGACTCCGTATAATATATTTTGACTCCTTATATAATATTTTGATTCCGTATAATATATTTTGACTCCGTATGTTACTGAGATCCGAAAATAATTTTTAATTTTTAAACATTACATACTCCATGTCCATGTTAAATTTCAGATTTCTATTAAACTAGAAAACGAGATAACAAAAAATACAACCAGCGGGGCACTTCGGAGACAAATAATATTTATTATTATTATTATTATTATAAATTACAATAGTGAGCGTTTTAAACGATGAAACTATTGAATATAATCTTGATTTTACTAATGGTAATTAATTTAGTTTATCACAACAAATAGATATTATAAATATCACATATAGGAACATATATCACAGTGTGTGGGTAAATCACATTGAATAATGAATAAATGTTCGGTTCCATCCCTCTATCTCGTAGTCCACTGTTTTTAAACTGGTTAATAGAAATTGAATTTACAGTTTCTTCAGTTAATCGGTTCCAGCTGTAAACCACGCGGTTCGATAGAAAGTTTTTTCGTAGTTTTTTTTTTTTTGATGGTTATAATTTTTATTTCCCCTTGAACATAAATCGATTTCATACTCTATGCTACATTTTACATTTGGAATATAACGCCTTACTTTTAAGTTATTGTAAGATGGTTACTGTGCCCCGGTGGCCATTATGCCCCGGTCTCCGCTGTGTATGTATGTAAGATTATTTTTGACCATGATTTTTGTTAGTTTTCTTAAACCACACAAACAATATCCTAGTATAAAATTTAATGACCAATAATGCCCAAAAAGATCGTTATTGTTTTAATTAATTATACTAGTGTAAATCCAGGGTGTGTACCTTTAAATTTTTTGGGTGGTGATTAATAATATTGGTTCCTTATTCGTTATTTGTTTTTTAAGGAGTGAACAAGTACAGTACAGGTAAGTGTAGTATTTTTAATTTTACATATAATAAATATATAAAAAATACCTTGTCTTTTATACCTAATTATTAAAATAATTAATTTTTCAAATGCATTTGAAGCGACCTTAAATATTTTTGATTTATATTTTGACTCCGTATAATATATTTTGACTCCTTATATAATATTTTGATTCCGTATAATATATTTTGACTCCGTATGTTACTGAGATCCGAAAATAATTTTGGCTCTTTTATATAAATGTTATATGTGTTTAGTTTATCTTGATTAAACATTAAATACTGCATGTCCATGTTAAATTTCAGATTTATATTACACTAGAAAACGAGATAACAAAAACACAACCAGGGGGGCACTTCGGAGACAAATTATATTTGATGGTTATAATTTTTATTTTCCCTTGAACATAAATCGATTTCATACTCTATACTACATTTTACATTTGGAATATAACGCCATACTTTTTAAGTTATTGTAAGATGGTTACTGTGCCCCGGTGGCTATTGTGCCCCGGTCTCCGCTGTGTATGTATGTAAAATTATTTTTCACCATGATTTTTGTTAGTTTTCTTAAACCACACAAACAATACCCTAGTATAAAATTTAATGACCAATAATGCCCAAAAAGATCGTTATTGTTTTAATTAATTATACTATACTATACTGTGACAATTAATGTCATGTCAATTTTTAAAGTATTTTTTTTTTAATAAAAATTATTGTAAGCAGAGTTATATTTGGAATTATGGTTGAGAAGGAATATAAGGAGGAAGAGAATCCGTGGAAATGAAGATGGATCGCAGATGAAGGATTTGAAAATTTAATGTAAAAACTATGAAACGTCAAAATTTAAATATATTTTTTTTTCAAAATTAATGGAGAGCCCCTAGCACAAGCCAAAAGCTTATTTGGGGCTCTCCATGATTCTGTAATATTTTTGCAAGTAATAAACTAAAAACTAACTAGTGTAAATCCAGGGTGTGTACCTTTAAATTTTTTGGGTGGTGATTAATAATATTGGTTCCTTATTCGCTATTTCTTTTTTATGGAGTGAACAAGTGCAGTACAGGTAAGTGTAGTATTTTTAATTTTACATATAATAAATATATAAAAAATACCTTGTTTTTTATACCTAATTATTAAAATAATTAATTTTTCAAATGCCTTTGAAGCGACCTTAAATATTTTTTATTTATATTTTGACTCCGTATATAATATTTTGACTCCGCATAACAATATATTTTGACTCCGTATATAATATTTTGACTCCGTATATTTTGACTCCGTATATTACGGAGATCCAAAAACAATTTTGGCGCTAACTTTATATAAATTTTATGTGTTTAGTTTACCTTGATTAAACATTAGATACTCCATATCGATGTTAAATTTCACATTTCTATTATACTAGAAAACTAGATAACAAAAAACACAACCAGGAGACAAATTATATTTGATGGTTATAATTTTTATTTTTTCTTGAACATAAATCGATTTCATATTCTATGCTACATTTTACATTTGGAAGTAAAATAACTAATAAAGTGCCCGGCATGTCATGTTTTAAGTTTTCATTCTTATTTGGAAGATAATAATAAGTTGGGCGTGCCCCCGGGGGCATTGGGGTTATTTTTTTGATTATAATAAACTTACCCAATAAACAATAGTTCGGCGGCCGATGGGCGGTAAAATGATGGCAAATGATCATCGCTTTTTGACGTCAGCCCGACGTTGGAACGACGTCTGATCGCCGGTAAATTTTTAAATATTTTCCTGAAATTGTTATAAAGAGGTTTTCGATGTAGCTTAAATTAAATCTGAAAATAATAACATCATCCCCGCGGGTGTAAGGGGATAATTTGTTTTAGGTTTTTACAATATTTTCGTGAAAATTAATATAAAGGGGTTCTGAGGTAGCTAAAACTGAATCTAATTATCAAAAATTCTTACTTTAGAAACGGGGGTGAGGGGGTATTTATTTTTAAATTTTTAAATATTTTGGTGAAAATTGTTGTAAAGAGGTTTTTAGGTAGCTTAAATTAAATCTGATAACAAAAACAAAATTAACTTCACCCCCGCGGGTGTAAGGGGGTAATTATTTTTAAATTTTTACAATATATTTGTGAAAATTAATATAAAGGGGTTTTGAGGTAGCTAAAACTGAATCTAATTATCAAAAATTCTTACTTCAAAGGGTGTGAGGGTGTAATTATTTTTAAATGTCTACAATATTTTTGTGAAAATTGGTGTATAGGGATTTTTGAGGTAGCTAAAATTGAATCTGTAAACATTTTTTTTAACTCCATCCCCGCAGGTGTAAGGGGGTAATTATTTTTAAATTTTTACAACATTTTCGTGAAAATCAATATAAAGGGGTTTTGAGGTAGCTAAAACTGAATCTAATAATCAAAAATTCTTACTCTAACACCTGAGGGACTTAAAAATTGTTATATGGGGTTTTTGAGGTGGCTATAACTGAAACAGAATATTTTTTTTTCTAAATTCACTCCATGGGGGAGGGTTTTGTGAAAATTGGTATATTGGGGTATTTGAGGTTGGTGAAAGGAAATCTGATAATAAAGAATCCATTTCACACGCGGAGGTGAAAAATGGATTAACTTCACCCCCGAGAGGGCGAAAGGGTAATTGCTTGTGTTTTTTGTTATCTCGTTTCATAGAAACGTGAAATTTAACATGGACTTGTCCTCCGAATAATTTCGGTTTAAAACAATAATTGAAGTTTGCATTTTTTTATAGATTTTTTATATATTTTTTGTAAATGCAGTTCCTAAAAAGCATGTAAGTATTTTAATTAAAGGTACCTTTAAATTATATAATAAATTTAAATTTTATTATTTTAGTACATTACACACAGATTGGGAGAAAATAAAGCTGTTTATTCAAAATAAATATACAAAAAATAAACCTTCACCTTAGATGTTTTAACTATGTAATATTAATACCATTAGTAATAGTGATTTAAAATAAATAAAATAATTAAATAGTAAATAAATAAATACCTTTAATAACTAGTATAGTTTGTGTAGTCTTTTACTTATTTATTCTTATTTCATAGTTGTCTCTTTTATTTAACGCTTCCTCCACTTACCTTTTACTATTTACGAACAACGCAATGTCATCTGCAAAGCGAAGCATGCAAATTTTGAATCCTTGAATCCAGCAATCTAGTTTATTTTCAGTTCATTATTCCTCGAATATTAACAAAGTCTTTGATAAAAAATTAATAATAATAAATTTAATTTAATCTAAAGAAATTTTGCAAAAGCAAATAATGATAATGATACAGAAATTATAGAACTAAAATAAACAAAAGGAAAATTAAAAAAATTAAACATAAATTAAAACATTAAAATTTAATATTCAAATATATGCAGAATAGTCTGTCACTATTTCAAATAAACTGCATATAAAATAGTACGTTAAGCTTGGCAACGTTGCGGAAGCAAAATAATGCAACTTATGAAAGGTGTATATTGAAATGGAAGTAAAATAGTTAGTAATATGAAAGCCAGATATACAAGTTGGATTCATAATGATCGCTAATTTTAATGTTATCTGTAATAAATCATGGGATAAAAACTATTGGCTGATAGTTTTAAGAATTAAGTTCAACCTTGCATTATGGTATGTGGGTGTATTTTATCATTCACCGAGTAGTAATAATGTGCAATTTATTGAAAATGGTATTGAAGAATGGTGTGAAAGCTTTTTTAGTCCTAATAGTAAATGTATATTTGTGGGTGATGTAAACATTGATTATTTTGATAACAGCAGTACAAATAGTAATAAAATAAAAAATATATTTAATTCTTTGGGTATTCAGCAATTGGTTAATACTTACACTAGATATTCATTAGAAAAAAACTCTTTGATTGATTATGTTTTTACCAATCAGGCAAATGTAAATGCTTATGTAGTTGACAATTTTAGAAGATAAAACGTTTATTAAAACTGCTAATGTTCAAGAAAGTCGTAAGCTTAATGCAAATAAATATTCTCACATTAATACTAATTTAATCTTAAAAGATTGGTATTTATCACCTGTTAATATTGATATGTTAACTACCATTTATGACAACTGTAATCAAGTCATTGACCAGTTTGAGCCCATTGTTAAATATAGCTTTAATAAAAAGCAACTGCCCTGGATAGATTGTCAAATTAGAAATTTAATGAAAGACAGAAACAGTGCGTTTGATCAGTTTAAAAGATCCTTAAACCTTGAGGAAAAAGTAACTTTTTGGAGTTAATAAGTTAAAAATGAAGAAAAACGAATTTTATGAAAACCAGTTAGAACTTTATAAAAACGATCCTAGACGTATGTGGAAAACGTTAAAATCTTTAATAAAAAATGACAAACCTATTTCTTTTTGCCAGGGTGCTGTTTTTAATATTGATAGTTCAAAAACTGTGATAAAAACTAATATAGAAATAGCTGAAAAGGACATAGCCCAATAAGATGGTGAAAAGTCCCCCCTCTGGGATTTTCACCGGACATAGCATTAGATTCGATATCAAAAAAGACCAAGCCCCCTAAATTTTCAGCCCGCCAGGGCGCCTTTAGCGGCCGCTAGCGCAAAAAAAAAAACACTTTTTAGTATTTTTGAGATAACTCGGGCTCAAAATAATATTTTTACATGCAGTTTGCGGCATTCGAACGGGCTTTCAATGGAGTATATGTGTGATTTTTTTTAGATTTTTTTGGCTTCATAACCAAAAAATGGCCATTTCAATATTTGCAACGTGATTTTCAGGACTTTTTCTCTTCCCGGCACAAAATTGAAAAATGGCATTTTATAACATTTTTCATTACCTTTCAGATGGTATATTGCGAATAAATTTTTAAGTGGTGCAAAAGGTCAAAAAAAACGGCAAATATCCGATTTTAGTCATTTTCGACCGATTTTTGACCGATTGCTGATCTTATCGCGACGTTTTTGTGGGCAATGAGTCACTATCAAGTCCCTAAGACACTCAAACCCAAGTTTTAGTCTCTCAGGATTCCTGAGTCAGGAAAGCTGCTCCTCGAAAACAGACCACTAAAATCGTTTTAGCACCGTCAAAAACCCCCAAGTCCCACTTTCCGGCCTTCACAATTTTTCCATTATGATCCGTTCCGTCCGAAACCCACATTTCGACTTCATTTCTCACCGTCCAGAACATTTAATCAAGCAAGTAATGCCAGGAACAGCATCAGCATCCTGAAAACCCCCCAGCCCTTAATATGATCCACCTCTATTTCCTTATTTTGGGATAGATAAAGACCGTTTCTAAAGGATAGGCATGTACTTATACTCATACTTAACTAAATAATTTTGTCAACATGTTTGTTTAATAATTTTTATTTATTAGTATACTTGCAATTAATCTCTTATGTACAAATTCTAGAATTCTATGTTATTCATCGTCCTCTGAATCATCGTTGATGCACGCCACGACATTATCGTCCAAGAAATATTTTGTTAAAATTTCGGCTGATCTTACAATTCTATCTTCATATCGTCCTACTTACCGATTCCCATTCGCACAATCACAACAGTACCTCAATATACCTCCAGGTCAAATTGAAAACAGACCTCAGAAATCGTTTTAGCCCCATCAAAAACTTCTTATAATCATTGCTGGCACTCCAGAGCGGAAGAAAAAAGTTTCGTTGCTTTGTTTTGTTATAGTTTCTTTACCATTTAAACAACAAACAAATCATTTTTTCAAGGTAGGTTTTCGGACATTCACATAGAAAGCAGTAGTAACAAACTGCGCGGTGTAGGTTCTTTGCCGGCACTTGGTTGCCTGAACTGCAAAATCGTGTCCGGGCGCGCTATTGCTGTTGAAGGCTACAAAACTTCTTTACGCGCAAGGTGAGCATGAGGCAAGAAAAGGATTTTGTTAATAAGATAATTGATAACACTCTGAGTCCGATATGATGGAAAAATTGCGAGGGCCAGGAAGTGGGACTTTTTGATGGTGCTAAAACGATTTCCGATGTCTGTTTTCAATTTGACCTGGAGGTATATTGAGGTAATGATGTGATTGTGCGAATGGGAATCGGACAGTAGGATGCTGCGCTCATGTGGCCGCAATTATTTATTATCTATCCAACGGACGATATGAAGATAGAATTGTAAGATCAGCCGAAATTTTAACAAAATATTTCTTGGACGATAATGTCGTGGCGTGCATCAATGATGATTCAGAGGACGATGAATAATATTTTCTAAGATAATTATAACATTTTCGAAGAGACTGAATAGAATTCTAGAATTTGTACATAAGAGATTAATTGCAAGTATACTAATAAATAAAAATTATTAAACAAACATGTTGACAAAATTATTTAGTTAAGTATGAGTATAAGTACATGCCTATCCTTTAGAAACGGTCTTTATCTATCCCAGGAATATAAGGAAATAGAGGTGGATCATATCAAGGGCTGGGGGGTTTTCAGGACGCTGATGCTGTTCCTGGCATTACTTGCTTGATTAAATGTTCTGGACGGTGAGAAATGAAGTCGAAATGTGGGTTTCGGACGGAACGGATCATAATGGAAAAATTGTGAAGGCCGGAAAGTGGGACTTGGGGGTTTTTGACGGTGCTAAAACGATTTTAGACTAAATGTTCTGGACAGTGAGAAATGAAGTCGAAATGTGGGTTTCGGACGGAACGGATCATAATGGAAAAATTGTGAAGGCCGGAAAGTGGGATTTGGGGGTTTTTGACGGTGTCAAAACGATTTTAGTGGTCTGTTTTCGAGGAGCAGCTTTCCTGACTCAGGAATCCTGAGGGACTAAAAGTTGGGTTTGAATATCTTAGGGACTTGATAGTGACTCATTGCCCACAAAAACGTCGCAATCGGTCAAAAATCGGCCGAAAATTACCAAAATCGGATATTTGCCGTTTTTTTGACTTTTTGCACCACTTAAAAATTTATTCGCAATATACCATCTGAAGGGTAATGAAAAATGTTATGAAATGCCATTTTTCAATTTTGTCCGGTGAAAATCCCAGAGGGGGGACTTTTCACCATCTTATTGGGATATGTCCTTTTAATTTGTTTTACATTAATAGTATTCGTGATATAGTCGAGTCCATTAAATATTGTGATGATTTTAATTGTGATAGTCTGATAAACGTAAATTGTATTTTTTCTGATTTTAAATTGTTAACCATAAGTGAATTAAGAAAAATTATCTTCTCCCTTGATGATAAACATAGAAATGATGATGTTATAAATATTAATTTTTTAAGAAATGCTTTTGATGTAGTAGGGACCTTTATACTTCATTTTATTAACACATCTTTGAAATATGGTAAGTTCCCTGATAGATTGAAAATGAGTACAATTGTCCCCATCCCCAAGATAACAAATGCTAAAGAAGCCCCTGATTTTAGACCAATCAATACACTTCCTTATCTTAAAAAAATGGGAAAGTCTGAAATCGACATTTGCCGTCTATGCTCAGAAGCACCCGAAACGGCCGAACACATTATGTGCTTCTGCGAAGTCATTGCTCGCAAAAGGCTACAATATCTAGAACAGGTATACCCAAGACCTGTAGATATATCCCAAGTAGCCCCCAAAAAACTCTTAGGCTTCTTTAAAAGCCTAAAGTTTAATGTGGACTAAATTGCAAAGGGGATTCACAATAGATCTCATTGGCCGCAGTGATTTGAAAGGCAGTACCATGCCTCACAACCCCACTTATATTGTCGAGTAATTGTATTGTATTGTACACTTCCTGATATAGAAAAAATACTAGAGTTAGCTGTTTACAATCAACTAATAGACTACTTCAATAAAAATAATCTGTTTAGGGGATGTCAATCCGGTTTCAGACCAGGGCACTCATGTGAGTCAGCTCTACAGCTGACTATTTCTAAATGGAAAATGATGCTGGATGAAGGAAAATACATAGTTGCTGTTTTCTTAGATTTAAAAAGAGCGTTTGAAACCATTGACAGACCACTGTTGATTAAGAAACTTAAGTCTTAGGGATTATCGGGGATTGTATTGGTTTATTGATTACACAGGTCAACATTTAGTTTGGAGAAAAACACCGGACCAGACCCAGGTATCCAGGGGTTTTTGGGGTCACTGATTTCGATGCCAAGGTCGGTCAAGCTCTATCACATCAGTTTCAAGGTCATTTGAAGGTCAAACTGAGAAAAGGTGGTTGAAAAAATCTAAAAAAAATCATACATAAGTTTTTAGGGTCGCTGATTCCGATGCTAAGGTCAGTGAAGCTCTATCACGTCAGTTTTAAGGTCATATGAAGGTCAAACTGAGAAAAGTTGGTTGAAAAAATCTGACACGTCAGTTTCAAAGTCATTTGAAGGTCAAACCGTGAAAACATCTGAAAAAAATCATATATAAGTTTTTGGGGTCGCTGAGTTCGAATCCGGTGTTTGCTTATCCTTAAAAGGCATCCAAAGGTCGTTGCAAGGTCATTACTAGGAAATTTCGAGGTTAATTAGTGAGGAGAATATGTCAAAAAAAATTATATAAGTTAAAAATATCAAAATATTTAAACCAAGTTTTTTCAAAAACGTGCCATTTCAGGCTAACTTTTTTTTCATATTTTGATAGTACCATGTGTTGGGAAAAAAAGCATATCAAAAAAAACCTGGGCGATTTTGAGAGTTTTTTTTAAATCGACAATGACTATTTTTTCTCCTGTTCTTAAGTTAAACTGTCTTATTGGTAGAATAAAACATATTTTAAAAATAAATTTATTGTTTTTGAGCATACATAGGCATAAAAGAAGCCACTAATGTTATCTAGAAAATTAGTGTTTGTCGCAATATGGCGCATAACCTTGAAACTTAGATAATAAGGTCAAACTGAGAAAAGGTGCTTGAAAAAATCTGAAAAAAATCATACGTAAGTTTTTAGGGTCGCTGAATCCGATGCTAAGGTCACTCAAGCTCTATCACGTCAGTTTCAAGGTCAAACTGAGAAAAGGTGGTTGAAAAAATCTGAAAAAAAATCATAAATAAGTTTTTAGGGTCGCTGATTCCGATGCTAAGGTCAGTCAAGCTCTATCATGTCAGTTTCAAGGTCATTTGAAGATCTAACTGAGAAAAGATGGTTGAAAAAATCTGAAAAAAATCATAAATAAATTTTTGATGTCGCTGATTCCGATGCTAGAGGCGGTCAAGCTCTATCTGATTTTTTTCAGAGTTTTTCAATCACCTTTTCTCAGTTGGACCTTAATGTGACCTTGAAACTGAAGTAATAGAGCTTAAATGACCTTAGCATCAGAATCAGCGACCCTAAAAATATATGTATGATTTTTTTCATATTTTTTCAACCACCTTTTCTCAGTTTGACCTTAATATGACCTTGAAACTAACGTGATAGAGCTTGAATGACCTTAGCACCAGCGACCCTAAAAACTTACGCATGATTTTTTTCAGATTTTTTCAACCACCTTTTCTAAGTTTGACCTTAATATGACCTTGAAACTGACGTGATAGAGCTTGACTGACCTCAGCATCGGAATCAGAGACCCTAAAAACTTACGCATGATTTTGTTCAGATTTTTTCAACCACCTTTTCTCAGTTTGACCCTTAATATGACCTTGAAACTGACGTGATAGAGCTTGAATGACCTTAGCATCGGAATCAGCTACCCTAAAAACTTAAGTATGATTTTTTTCAGATTTGTTCATCATCTTTTCTCTGTTTGACCTTCAAATGACCTTGAAAATCACGTGATAGAGCTTGACTGACCTTAGCGTCGGAATCAG
>CAUEHQ010000490.1:0-22303 GCA_958510825.1 Brachypterus glaber
AAATAAAAATATGTGTTTTGTTGCATTTACAACGTCTAGTCACAAAAAACATTTTTTTTAACCTTGTCCGCAGTTTAAAGCCATACAGTGTTTCATATTTGCAGTCGAAGAAAAAGTATAGTCTACAACACGAATAGAATAGTCATTCCGCGCTCGCGGGACTGTCACACTCGCCAGCCGGCTCATATGACAAACTTTTCGCTCGTGCGGAATATTGTCTATTCCATACTAGTTATAGACTATACTATTTTAATTTATTTTCTTTTACTAAAACAAAAAAGGAATAATGTTGTCGTAAATACATTTTACGATATTCAAGGCTTACTTCAACGAAAAAAAGCGGCTTAAAAAACGTATTTACGGTGTCACAGAGTTACTTAGATGTTTAAAAAGATGTTTTTAATTAGCAATGTCTCATATTTAAAATATAAAGGCCTGATTCATGCAGACTGGGGTAGAATAAAGAACTTTAATCAGAGATGCTTGTTAAGAAATTCATTATTTAATTTAAAAAGTGATGAATATATAAAATGCTTTACTTTTAACATGATATTCTTCACAGTGGATAAAATTTTGCGTTTTTCTTCGATCTTCTTCTCAAAAAATTTTAAACTGTTCTTTCCACACACAGATATGTAATTTGTTACCGTGTTGAATACTGAACGATTTTGTAACAAAATTTTTGTATATTTCATTACATTATACAGGGTGTTTTATAAATGGCATGCCAAAATTTAAGAGGTAATTCTAAATACAAAACCATGAAAAAAAAGTTCATATAAAGGTAGGCCGGGAAATAAGCCCTAAGGGAGCTACGGCCCTTCGAAGTTGAACGCATTTTTCTGTTATTATTATTGTAACAACAATGTCCCCCTGACCACATTTTAAAAGCTAAAAATATCAAATATATGCCAAAAATTATTTTAAGGTTATGTAACATTCTTTTGCAGAATTTTACAAAAATATCTACTTTTTTCTTTGCGAGCTAACAGTTTTTTTTTAATTGGCTAAAAGTACTCGCTTTTAATAGTATTTTCGTAAAAAAAAATTGCGGAATATTCATTAATAAACATTTGATTCTTAAAATATATCGCCTTCTAAATTCTAAAATATCGTATCTGAAAAATGCCTCCCATTAAAAAAAAACACCAAACCAGCAAACTACCAAACCAAACCATTATTAACGTAAACCAACTCCTCCCATTAAAACAAAAAAAAAACACCAAACCAGCAAACTACCAAATCAAACCATTGTTAACGTAAACCAACGCCTCCCATTTAAAAAAACACCAAACCAACATACTACCAAACCAAACTATTGTTAACGTAAAGCAATTCCACCATTAAAAAAATCAAACAGAAATTCGTGAGTATTTTAACAATATTTTGCTATTTTTGCTAACAAAAAAACTGGATTTTCCGCACCTAATTATATTCAACACAGTAAGTTTTAGTAATAAAACCAGAAATTAGTGCAAAATATAGTTCATTTTTGTGGACCTGATGCGCACCGTAACCCCACTCAAAGCAAACTATTTCATAAAACTACAACTGTCTAAACCGAAGCCACTTTTGACATCCGTCAAAACAAAAATAAGCAAACCAGTGCGCATGTGCTAGATTCTTCTCACTACTGCGGTGAGTGAATCGTATATTTACTTTATTCATATTACCAAAAACTCGTTATTTGTTTAACTATTAATATTTTTTCTGCCCCTGAAATTCTTCAACATATGGTGCCACGACAGGAGATAAATCATATCAGGTATATATTGATTATTTTATTAATATTTTATAAAGTGACATTATCTCGACATAATCAATGATTATTAATCATATTCAATTCATGAAAAAGTACAGTGTGGAATTTACATATACAGTGCGGCCCAAAAGTCACCCCCCCCCCCATAACTTTTGAACGAGTTGATATATCGACTTAAAATTTGGAACTTATAAATCAGATAACCTAAGCTATCTTTTTACATGTATTTAATATTTTCGGCTTCTTAAATGTGGACAGAGGGGCATAAGGGTATATTTTTCTAAATGGAAAGGGGGTCGTGTGATACATTATTTTAACACTTTCACTGCTACCCTATAATCTGGTTGCATAGCCTGGTACTAAGGTATTTTTTGTATATAAAGATCTTGCACTCATATGTCGGCCAAAGTTAAAAGTATAATTTACGCCTTTGCAACTCGAAATAATTCATTTTTGAAAAATTGTTCGATGTTTATTAAGAAATTTTGACAAAAAAACCCATTTTCAACCCTATTTTAAACCCCAAAAAAAATGTCTAAAAAAAATTAAAAATATATGGTTAAATAGAGAATTTTAAAGGCTTTAAAATGATGTATTACATGACCCCTCTTTCTATTTTAACAAAATTCCCCCTACGCCCCCTGCCCACATTTTAAGAGCTGAAAATATAAAATTTACTCAACTCAACTCGTTTAAAAGTTAAGATGGGGAGACTTTTAAGTCGATACCTCAACTCGTTCAAAA
The DNA here is from genome assembly GCA_958510825.1 of Brachypterus glaber. Lineage (NCBI taxonomy): Eukaryota > Metazoa > Arthropoda > Insecta > Coleoptera > Kateretidae > Brachypterus > Brachypterus glaber. The sequence goes on from CAUEHQ010000490.1 coordinate 2,507, forward strand.
GTTAAGAAGGAGGTGACTTTTGGACTGCACGGTATATAATTACACAAGAGACTGAGAAGTATGCGGGAATAATTCAACTGTTTTCATGAAAGTTTGTTGTCTGGAAATAATTACGACAGGGGCATCGCCCGTCAAAAAAAATTCAACATACATTTGACCTTGAAACAAGACCAGAGCAAGCACGTACACTTTCCAACGAACTAATAACTCTTCTCTCTAGAATAGGCATTTCATTTGTAAAAACTGACAAAAACGTAGCCAACATATACATTTGTCTGTCTTACTCGCACAGCTTTGTTCTAACAGAGACAGCCATAACAGTTACTGGTAACTGTTATTGTTCAGGCCTGAATATACCTACTATTTGTTTACAAACAAACCGAGATGTTGGCGATACTTTATATTAACGGTATGCGTATTCTAGAGAGAAGAGTTGTTAGTTCCTTGACACTTTCTCACTACATAAAAACCACCGCACCACCACTAAAGCATCCCAGTACTGTTTGTTTTACCCTGAACAAAACCGAACGGGGTTCAAAGCACTCAGATACTTTTTTATACATTTTTACAAATTTTCAAATAAACCTACAACACTTTTCCACCTATATTACTGAGAAGAGTGAAATAACAGAATATTTTCCATAAAGAACGGCTAAAATATAGGGCATTCATTTAAATTCATTTTAAATATAAAGTCTATTATGTTTATTCAAGATTTATAAATAAAGAGTACAAGTTCCATAAAGGGTTAAACACCACTGACTCAATTTTTCAGAATTTTGAAGCCCCCTCCCCCATCTCATCAGAGAAGAAAATAATAACAAATTTGTTTGTGTATTTATTTAATATTTTAGATGGTTTTAATTTTTGTTTAACTGTGAATAACAAAAAAGTTATATTCAGTAAATTTTTTTACTTTTTGGGGAAATGGGGGCATGTAAAAAATGATTACATTACATTACATTTTGTTTAACCTCGTACTATTCTACTTAATTAAGGATCCCCTAAGTCCAAGACTTGTGTGGGCTAGTAGTAGAGGGAACCACCGGCTTTAATTGACTTTCGAACCAATTTATAGGGAGTGTCCGCTTCACTTACGCCTTCGCCAAATTTCAATTATTAATTAACTGAACAAGGCAAATCGGCGCCGGTGAGAATCGAACTCACGCTATTTGGGTAGTAAACTCGACAAGTACGACGCGGTAGTCCACTACACCAATCCTCCCACATAATAACATTTTTTGTGTAATTTTATTTTACCTTTTGGGGGGTTTTTAAATTCTTCTTCTATTGTAAATACATATATTAAAATATAAAACGGGTACCCTTTCTAGACGCGTGGAAAAATGAAAACGTTTATAAAATATCAAATTGACTTCGGCTGCTTTTTATCTAATCCAAACAAATCTGATTTAATGTCAAAAGTGGAATTTATGTAAAAAAAAATCAAAATAAATTTTAATGCCTATAGTCCAGTCAAATTATAAATGTAAATTGCAATAAATGTACACGGGGTGATATTTTACTTGCAAGAAAATATTAAAAAATATTTTTTTTAAGATCTTTTTCTGAAAAAGAAAAAATTTATTTTTTTTTTTTTAATTTTCTTTTGGGAAAATCGAAAAAATTTTGAAAAAAATATTTTTTTTTATTTCAAAAAAACTTTTTAAATGTTTATGAAGGTGTTATCTATTTGTTTGTTTGTTTACATAAACGTACGTGATACTGCTTCTGGTGTAAACATAAGTATCGCTAGTTTCGACCTTCTGGTGACCAGAGCGATGTTGCGTAATTTTCACTTTATCATTATGATAAATCTTTATACCTACATTAAAATTTTAAAAAACTACTATACTACGACACTATAATTATGTTTGATAATGTAATATAATTAAATTTATTAAAATTAAACTACTAGTTCATATAAAACTCAAATAAAACTAATATTTCTTAAAATTTACAATAAAATATCTAAAGCAGGTGTTGCAACCGGCAACACTGTATTGCTTGGCAAAGTTTACGACATTAGACTGTGAGTTTACACATTCTTTCTCTCTCTTTACGCGTACTAAGTGAAAACAATAGTCACTCCCCACCAGCCCCTCACCGTAGTTGTTCACGCTTCAAACAAAGCATACGGTAGATTACATCATGTTCCTTCTTGAGGTAAAAGTTCTTTGGTAAAAACGCATATCGGCGATATGATATCGCCAAAAATGGCGTTTAACCCTTTTTGAAATTTGTACTCTTCAAATATGGACTTTTAGATTTCCAACATAGAAAGTCTGAATAAAAGCAGTTGTTTTTGCATCATAATTATGTTTTTCATAAAATTTGTTTTATGCATATATTTAACAACTTAAACATTATTATAAGAAATTATTTTCGTTTGAAAATTATTTTAGCATTAATTTTCCAGGATCTGGAATCCAGACGTGTAACTAGGTTAACGAATACAATATATAATACAATGCCCAGAAAAAGAGCTTTCCCATTTTTCATCTCCGCGCATGAAATGGATTTTTAACCGACTTTGGTGTGCTATACAGACGGCTCGCGTATGGAAGGCATCCAAAGCTCTGGGGCAGGACTCTTCGTGGAGGACCTGGACTTGTAAAAGAGTTTTCCACTTGGACGCTTTTCCACTGTCTTCCAAGCTGAGGTCTATGCCATACAGGAAGCGGCAAATTGCAGGGAAATAAGGCACCACCGGGGGCACGATATATACATCTGCTCGGACAGTCAAGCCGCTCTAAAGGCATTGTGCAATCCCAGCACTAGGTCACCCCTAGTCAGGGAGTGTGCAGAAGCCTTGGAAGAGCTAGCAAGGACCAAAAACGTTCAACTGGTATGGGTACCGGGTCATAGTGGAATTCCCGGAAACGAGAAGGCAGATGAACTTGCAAGACTCGGATCAGGGATGGCATGCACGGGGCCGGAACCTATATTGGGTGTTACAAGGAAGCAGGTAAAGACCGCTCTCGATGAGTGGGCTTATACCAAGCTAAAGGAGCAATGGAGAGCGGTCGACGGTTGCCGGCAAGCTAGGGACTTCCTGGCTGGCCCAAGCAAATCAAAAACCGACTGGTTGCTGGAAAAAGGAAGAACTGCACTCAGACAACTTGTAGGGGTCCTCACGGGCCACTGCAGGCTAAGGAAGCACCTGGCAACAATGCGGATTCTAGAGAGTCCACTATGCCCAGAATGCGAAGAGGATGAAACATCCTCTCATTACTTAGCCGAGTGTGTCAGATACGACAGGATCAGGTTGCAAGTCTTTGAAACTCAAAGACTCAACCAAGAGGAACTAAGAGATCTCCCCTGGGCCAATATCCTGACCTTTATTGAAAGGACGGGCAGGTTCAAGGAGGACTCAAATTAGTAAATGGCTGGGATTGCCTGGGGTGACAAAAAGGGCCAGAAATGGCCTAGTTGTCCGGCTTTGGCCAACCCAAAAATTTACTACTACTACTAACCGACTTCCAAAAAGAAGGAGGTTATCAATTCGACGTGTGACTTTGTTCTTTTTTATGTTTGTTCCGGCATAACTTTGGAACGAATAAACGGAATTCGATGAAACTTGTTGCAACTTAAAGAGGGCATTCATGAGGTGGTCCCGTTTTAATTTGACGCTCGTATAAGGCCGGGTAAGTCGGATAATTAAGATAAATCTAATCATTTTAACGCAATTTCACTTAAAAACGGCTTAATTTGGTTCAACTACCAAATTTTTAGAGAAATATCGGATAACTCGGATAAGCCGGATAACTTTATTAAGGGGTCACTCAAATATTACGGCACACTAAAAATCCTTTAAATGCCGCTAAACTTGATTCTCTGGACCTGTAATATTAAAATACCAAGAGAAAATGATAAATTTTGTGATTTTACAATAAGGCGTTATTTGATTATTACTTAACGCTTAAAATTTAACAAGATTATCTTTAGTATTTCGTTTAAAATATGGTTGGTTTGGACTTTTTTTTTTGGGCGCTGAAATATAAATATTACTTTTATTTTTTAGAAATTTATCTTTAAGATAATGACGTCAAAATGCACTAACAGTGAGTTGTGACGTCAGCAGCTTGCCAAGATGGAAGGACAATTATAATTTAGCTTAGATGACGTTACAAATCTACAAGTTCTGTGTCTCTAAAAAGTAAAAAATAAAACTTTTTGCAAAAAAAATGAACCGACTTCTATGTCTCTAAAATGTAAAAAATAAGAAATACTTAAGTCGGTGCCAATGTCACAGCAAACAATAATAAAATAATAAAAAAATTATTGTTAGTAATTAATTTAGTATAGATAGTATATATCTAGATACTACTATAGTAGTATCTTGAGCTAGAATGGATTTACCCCCTCAGTGGGTGGAGTTAGAATTTTTGTATTATCAGATTCACTTTCAGCAACCTCAAAAACCCAAATATACCAATTTTCACGAAAACCGATCGACCGACCTAGCGACAATTTTTTTTTTGCTCGAAATTGATTTATATCGAGATAAAACGTCATAAAACGCAAAAATAAGCATTTTTTTAAATCTCTGAATGAATACAACTTGTATTATACAAGGTATTTCCGAAATTTTGAACATTTTCAAAATGGGAAAGTCCAAACACGAATTTGGAATTTGAGGCCCATAAAAACACTATAGTTCTAAAGTCTCATACTTTAATATTTGAGAAGGGAGATGAAATTTTGCGTCTTTTTAACAAAAATTAAAATACAATTGTGTTTGTTTGTTTGTTTTAACCTCGTACTATTCTACTTAATTAAGCATCCCCTAAGTCCAGGACTTGTGTGGGCTAGTAGTAGAGGGAACCACTGACTTTCGAACCAGTTTTTATAGGGAGTGTCCGCTTCACTTATGCCTTCGCCAAATTTCAACTGAAAAAGGCAAATCGGCGCCAGTGAAAATCGAACTCACGCTAGTTGTAGTAGACTTGTCATTTACAGACGCGGTAGACCACTAGACCAATCCTCCCATTGTTTATGTTTTATGTTTGTTTTTAACCTCGTACTATTCTACTTAATTAAGCATCCCCTAAGTCCAGGACTTGTGTGGGCTAGTAGTAGAGGGAACCACCGGCTTTAATTGACTTTCGAACCAATATATCTAGGGAGTACGCCTTCGCCAAATTTCAATTATTAATTAACTGAAAAAGGCAATCGGCGCCAGTGAGGTTTGAACTCACGATCATTAGATCAGTGTCAGGCTATATCGATGCCATTGACCGCTGAGCTAAATCTCCCATTGTATGATAATACTTTTTACAGTGTACGTTGTAATCATAATATGATTAAATAGTAAAATTCCTCTAATAATTTTTATAATTTTATTTTAATATTGTCAAGAGTTGGCTAGGTAGCCATAAAGACTTTACCTAAATTTCATAAAACAACTTTATTTATTATTTATAAATTAGTACCTTGTATTGCATACAGATGTTCTGCACATCAAGCATTCTAGTGTTATTGTAAACTAACATTGAAATTAAATAAACTAGGTTTGTTTGTAAAACATCTTGGTATATATACAATACTTAGATTAAATGAAAAGGAGAATAAGAATTAGATTATCAGATTGAATAGCGTAGAGTCGTTAGTTGGGCAGTCCCAAAGTGGGCACTGCCCATTGGGCAAAGTAACTCTGACATCTCTGTAACCTAAAGTGGTAAAAAGTCCAAACGTGTTTTATAAATAAGAGTTTAATTACCCCAACGCGTATCCAGCAAAATGGAGAGAGGAAGACCATTATTCGGGACACGAAGAACCCCGAATTCGTGACAATATTACCCTCTAATTTTACTCCAATCTTTTTCAGTGTACGGTCACAACTAACGTCCCATAGGCCTCTAAAGGGAGGCATATGGATTACAGTGAATATCTATCTCTAAGCAATTGTAACAACTAATTACGAATGTAATTCCACGTAATCTCATACGTAAATCCCGTAATTTGTACCAAAATAGTTGGTGGGTACAGGAAATGAATGAGCTATAAACAGGGACGGGTCCAGCACAAAAGACTGGAAGGGCAAGAATTTCGCCGGAAAAAAATTTGGCAGTAAAATCTAAATTCTATGATCGTATTTACCTACACTTTAAATTTTACAGTAAGGTGTTGGATAAAAATTTACAGAATTTGATCCTCTGTAAATTGGAAGGTAGCTAAAATATTTAGGTCCTTACATAGTCCTGACTGGTCTGAAAACGATGCCACTCTACAGACTGAATAGGGTCAGGACATCGGCAGCTAGCATTAGTAAAATTAAACCACCATAGAGAATCTCTCAACTTTAAATGAGGGAAACGTTGTGAGATAAGAAGAAAAAGTTTCTATATGATATGAAAGATTAAACTATCTTAAATACAGATTAATCTTTTTGTTTTTTTTTTTTTGTTAACTTTTAATTTTTAATAGTCCTCTCCTCACCTTGAGTTTTGCATACAAGTTTGAAACTCGTGGCGCGTTGGCGATATTGGGCTTATGGAAAGAAGATTGACAAAGTCACCGACGCGTTACCGTCGCTACGGTTCTTAAAAATGTTTCATATGATGAAAGACTAAGGATTTCAAATCTGCCTATACTAGAAGATGTACGCAAGCGCGGAGACTTTATTTTAGATAAGATAAGATAAATCTTTATTGTCCAACTAGATTTTACGATATGGGACACGTCGTTTGTTAATTATAAATTATAAACTTAGATATTAAATAACAATAAATAGTATTATGAATATAACATATTTAATTAAAATTTGACTAGATTTAGTGTTTTATACGCATGTATATAAAAAAAAGAAGTAAAAAAAAAAAAAACAAAGAGAGAAAAAAAAAAAACTAAAAATATACTTATAGCGCATGTAAAGCACTAAGTTTTTTGTTAAAAATTACTGTGTGGACGGTGTTTCGAAAAACTCGTCTACACTATAAAAACATTTATTTAATAAAAATTCTTTTAACTTTGTTTTAAAAATATTTAAATTTTTGCTACTCTTAAGTTTTAATGACAGGTGATTAAATACTTTTTGTGCAAAACAGTCAGGCAATTTTTTACCAATCTCCAATCTATGGAAATCTAAATGAAAACTACGACAAGATCGAGTTTCGTAACAGTGAATATCCTTATTTTTTATAAATTTTTCGTTGTTCTTAAAAGCATGTATTGAGAGTTCGAAGATAAATTGACTCGGTAAAGGCAAAATTTTATACCTTTTAAAGAGTGGTTTGCAGGATTCAATATTAGAGAAACCCTCAAAACTTCTAACAATCCTTTTTTGCGAAATAAATACTTTTCCTGAGTGTGATGAAGCGCCCCAAAATATGAGCCCATATAATATTCTTGAATGAATATTCGCATAGTAAAAGGATATCAATTGCTTTATAGTAAGTACTTGCCTAAGATTTTTAATTAGGTATGTATAGCTATTTATTTTGGAGATTACGTCATTACAATGAGGCCCCCAACTCAAAGTTTCATCCAGTCTAACTCCTAAAAATTTGACTGTATTACATCTTTGAACTTCATTAATATTTATGTTTAGATCTTTTTTGGTTTGGGCGGTATGAAATATAACAAAATTTGTTTTACTTATGTTTAGGTATAGTTTGATGTTGTTAAAAAATGTATGTACGTCTTTTAATGCGGTCAGGATAAGAGCCTCTAATAGACTAATATCCTTATGCGCTATTAGAAGTGAGCAATCGTCAGCGTAGAGTGTAATTAGGTAATGAAAAAGTGCGTTTGGCATTTCATTTATAAAAAGCAAAAATAGGATTGGGCCTAGAATGGAGCCCTGAGGTACCCCTACGTTTATGTTTAATTTGTCAGAGCATACTCTGGTAAAAATATTTTCATCAGTTTTAAAATTTATTTCAACAAATTGGGAGCGATTTTCTAAGTAAGACCTAAACCAATTGTGCGGTTCATTCCGGATTCCGTACTTATACAAAATATCCAAAAGGGCTTTAGGATCCACACAATCGAAGGCCTTACTTAGATCACAAAACTGCCCTGCCGGTAAAGTGCCGTCCTCAATTGCTTTTACGATATTAGAAAGAAACTCGTTTATAGCCGTGGTTGTATTTTTACTCGACCTAAAACCGTGTTGGTTTTTGTTCAATATTTTATTTTTTTGTAAAAATTCTATTAAATATTGTAACATACAGTACTCGAAAATTTTTGACATACTTGAGCTCAAAGCAATAGGTCTATAATTATCTCGTTGTAGTTTACTATTTTTTTTATGTACCGGTATTACTTTGCATGTTTTTAACTTTTCCGGAAAAATTCCTTTGCTAAAAGACATATTTATTAGATAAGTTAAAGGGGTAATAATGTGTTTCGAGATTTTTTTAATTACATTTGTAGGTATCCCATCTGGCCCACTAGAATTTTTATTTTTTAGTTTTTTATTTATAATTTTTAAAATTTCATTTTCGGAAGGCGTTTGATTTTCATGCTATTGGGGTTGTTTGTGATATTAATAGATTCACTATTTGTATTAGAATTTGGTAGGTTTCCAATTACCTTAAGAGGAGCCTCGATAAAAAAAGTATTAAATTTATTGGCTACCCGAGTTGGGTCCTTAATAATGACGTCATCGTCCTTAATTTTTAAGTTACTTGATTCCTTTGGTTTATTTGATATTTCAGAAATTACTGACCATGCAGTTTTACACGGATTGTCGGAAGAATTTATTTTATTTTGTTAAAAATCCTTTTTAATATTTTTTACGAGTAAGGTATGTTTATTTTTTTCGGTTTGGTAGATTTGTTTAAGTTCAGGATTATTTCTTTGCATTTTAAACAAATTTTTAAGATTTCTGCTGGAGTTTTTAACTTCCTGGGACACCCAGTTTTTTTTAGAATAATTTAATATTGTCTTTCTAACAGGAAAGCAATTGTTAAAATGAAATAAGAGTTTATTATGGAATTTGTCATATTTTTCATCGAATTCACCATTGTCATAAACTTCATCCCAGCCCTCTATCTGAAGGGTGGAAATGAATTTTTTCATGTTATATTCTGAATATTTTCTTTTATAGGTAATGCATTTATTAAATGTTTTCATTAGGCTGGTATTGAAATATAAGGTTTCGTGATCAGATATAGTATTATGTTCTGTTTTAACATTTTTACAATTTTCTATATTCGTATAAATATGGTCTATAGAGCTTTCACTAGTACTAGTTATTCTAGTTGGGGTGACAACTTTATTGACCATATTATATGTTAGTAGCATGTTTTTAAAAGAGTTGTAATTAATGTCATTAGTTTTAAAAGAATTTTTATTTATGTCCCCACACAAGATAATAGGGCGTTGCGGCTTAAATTTTTTTTCTAATATTTTGGAAATATTAGTTAAAAAATTATCAAAGTTACCATCAGGAGATCAATAGCATACTATTATGATAACACTTTTGTTTTTACTTAGTTTCCAGTTTATTGCACACATTTCAGCGTCATTTTCGATGCAAAACTCACTTAAGTCTAGTTTTGTGCATTGAATTTGGTTCTTGGCAAATATGCCCACACCTCCTCCCTTGGAGCTTTCTCTGAAGTAGCTAGTAACTAGTTTGAATCCATTAATATTTAAGTTCGTTCGATTTTCTTTATTCTCCCAAGTTTCTGTAACACATATAAAATTTATATGTGAGTCACTGTAGTCAATACATAACTGATTTGCTTTGTCAACATTTAAACTCCTAGTATTTATTACAATTAGATCAAATTTTCTGTCGTCATTGCTCATTAACAATGATTTGTCAGTTACTGTCCGTTTTTTGTATCTTGGTCGGTCTTTGTGCCTTCGTCGGTTTTATTCTGCTTAAATTTAAATCTGCGAACTGCAGCACCAGGTGGCCAGATTTCCGGGTTGTATACTTCGTTAACATAATCTATTGAGAAGGAAACCTTGTAAGATGACGTCACATTACTTCTCTTCAAGTCTTCGCATTCAAAATCTATATTAGGGGCAGTTTCCTTCAGGCAGGCTGTTAGATCTAGAGCTGTGGTGTCAGGGCTGATTCTGTAAACGTGAAGGTAGCCTTTTTTCGGGATTCTTTTAATTTTTGAATTTTTACTGCACCCTATTAATGGTTTATATTTGTTTTGACTCTTGTTTTTGTAGAGGGAATTCCGTCTGAATGACATTGTGTTTGTTTCTGAATTTTAACCTACAACATCCTGCAGATATGTTTAATGAGCAGATTTACATTTAGATTAGACAAAGAGAGTAGTTCTGCAGAGATAGAGGCATAAGTATAATTATTATCTATAAAGAAATAGCACTGCTCTACTACAAGCACCTAGTACCGATACGGCAAATGAAATTGTAAATGAAAATAAAGTTTAGTGCCTTATAGACGGCAAACTAACAAAATCTATAAAGCCTAGTTTGCCGTCTATAAGGCACTAAACTTTATTTTCATTTATAATTTGATTTGCCGGGTCGGTAATAAGTGCTGGCTTCGAGACAAATTTTTTGTCCGCCTGTGTATCTCTCTCTCTCTCTATTTATTTGGTCTTTTTCTTCCGAATAATTAACCAGGGTTTCTCTATATAATCATGAGGTTTCCAGTGCGCAAGTACTAATCGGATATGTATCCTGACTTGCGCACTATCACTGATAAATTACTAATGTAGTAATTTCCACGCTAATATTAAAAACACACAAAAAAATTATCTTCAAACGTCCATTATTATTCACTTAAAATTCAACAGTTCGCACGATTAATAACCATATATATGGTTCACTTTTACTTGTACATAAAACATTAACATAAAAATACTCTAGGCACATCATAAAAGATGGCAAAACAAAAATACACGAGGCACATCATAAAAGATGGCTTAGCACGATGCTGACGCTTGATCGCCCAGTACTTGAATGGCCTGTGTATCTAGATATAGATATTTCTTATCACATTACAGGTCTACCAACATCTAATGTATAGTACTTTTGTGCAAACATTAGATGGCGCCACCAATTGTACGCTCTCACTACAGTTATACTTATTTTTGAAGTATTTTAAATTTTCAACAGTGGGTGCGAAAGCCACTATACCAATATATGCTCACTGATGATCGCAAAAAAGCGTGAAATAGCAGCTATATGACATTTTGGTAAGGATTTTCTCATTGATTGTGATAATTCTGTAGTAGAGCAGTGCAATTTCTTTATAGATTTTAATATTTTTCCGTCTATAAGCCACTAAAATTTATTTTCACAAATAAACTGTTTTATCAGTGTAGGAGCGATTTTCGTCTACGTCTACGTTTATATAAACTTTTTGTTATATTTTTTGATTTAGTATGTGTGCCTGTAAGGATGCAATGAAAAAAAGGATCCTTTGCAGTAATGGCATATGAAATTAAGCAAAATGCTTTTGTTTGAAGATACACATCTTTTAAGCTAAAAGAATAACTGCCAAGAGTGTGGACTACTTTGAGCCAAGAACGTAATTTTTTTCAGTGTGGTCGCGGGTTTTGGGACACCCTGTATAATATTATAAGAAATAGTAACTGTATATAGTAAAAATCTTATTTAAAGCTGTAAATTTTAGAAAAAATGTTTGATGGAACCTTTTGTTTCCCTCGACGCCAAGTATCCCTTTATCGTAAAGGCTTTACGATCACTTTTTAAAGCGCTTAATTTTCAATTTTTGTTTATTTCTATAATTTGCCCTAAAGGATTTAAAATCTGAAAGTTGTTTGTCAGAACATTAAAAGTTTGTACCGCCTACAGGGATTATTAAAAACGAATATTTGCAAAGTTTCAATGTTTTATGTACAGTGAGTGTCTAAAGTCCCCCTTTACCTTTTAAACAGTTTAAGATATCAACTTGAACATATACCTAAATAACATAACCTAAATATTTTTTTCTACGACTGCTTTAGAATGTAAGCAAATACACACACTTTGCAAACACAGAATGAATCCATTCTAGCTCTAGATACGGTATGAATATTCCGTATCAAGTATTAGAATGAGCACATGATGTGCCATCTCTTGTTTATAAAAGTAAAGAAAACAGTAGCAAAATTTGCAAAAATATATATATTTTATTATGAAATATTGAATAATTTAATGCAATTTAAAGTTTTGCGTTAAAATTACATAAAGTTTATTAGTTTTTCTTAATAATTGACCAGTTTTTTTATCAATTTAGTTATTGTTAAATGTTTAAACCTGATATCTGTCACAACAATCTGACATAACCTTCAATTTTTGCATTATAATTTGTAAATATGTGCTAAAGTTAATTAAAAATCTTTTTTACGTACTGATTTGATAAAATTATTAAATAACATTAATTGCTTTATTTAAAAATATGTGTTTTGTTGCATTTACAATGTCGAGTCACGAAAAACATTGTTTTTAACCTTGTCCGCAGTTTAAAGCCATACAGTGTTTCATATTTGCAGTCGAAGAAAAAGTATAGTCTACAACACGTATGGAATAGTCATTCCGCGCTCGCGGGACCGTCATACTCGCCTACCGGCTCGTATGACAAACTTTCCGCTCGCGCGGAATATTGTCTAATCTGTACTAGTTATAGAATATACTATTGTTTCCACAAGCATATGCGTGCGGGTAGAGTGATCTTTCCGCACGCTCGTAGGAAAACAGGAAACATTCAGATAGTTGTGGGTTATTTTAGTAACCTAAATAAAGTTTAGCGGGAATGTATCAGAAAGGTTTAAATGGTAAAATTAAACCTAGCGAACTAAATGCGTTGACAGTATATGTTTTACGTTGTCAGTTAATCTTACCGTATGGCAAATGCTTTGTTTAGTTTGTGTCAGATAATTCCTATTTTGGATGGGTAGGTTAAATGACTAGGTTGTTAAGCACAATGTACAAAACAGCTTAGTTTGGAACAGGACGTAAAGATGCTTCGTATTCAATTAAATACTTTTTCTATTTTGCAACTCTTATAAGCTCATAATCACACGCATTTTGGGTGTTCTTATAGGCCCATAAGAGGTCTCTACTTTTTTTTCTTTTGGGTTGGCAGCAGAGAAAAGCCTGTCGCTTGAAGTTTTCTGTGCAAATGTCAATGTCACTTTAAAGTTTAATTTTCTACAAAATTTTGTGTTTAGGTTATTTTTTACGGTCTTGAAATTGTGTCTTGGTTAATTGCAGTGAAAAAGAGAAGAGGTGACTATAAAATATATCAAAATATAATTTGTTGTTGGAATTTTAAACATGGTGTAAACTGTAATGCCAACCCAAAACAAAAATCCCTAAATCAGTCATCAATTTAAATGTAAGTTTTTTTAAATTTTAGAGCAAAATAGAAAAAATTGTATACAGCACTCGTTTCATAACACGTTTTTAGCGCACTAGTACTTTATAAAACTCGCCACAAACGGCTCGTTTTCTGAACTTGTACTCGTGCGCTAAAAACGTATGTTAGTACTTTAATATACTATTCACAGCCGTGTCGCAATCGAGTGCGGAAAAGCCTCTTTACGCATGCGTTAGAAACAATATTTTTTCTACGGGTGGAGGTTAAAATAAAATATACTTTCATACTTAATTAAATATATTAAATTTTTATAATTTTTTCAAATAGAAAAACAATTAAAAGTAAAAGAAATTTAAACATTTTGTAATTATATGAATAAAAATCTCTTTCCGAACGCGTATGAGAACAACAAGGTTTCAACTGCCTAAATTATAGATTTGATTTATCAATCAAAACTTTAAAATCATGAAACTTACCTTAAATTTCATAATTGAGTGGTGTATTATGCTGGGATGGGCTTATATTAGGATAAATTAGTACCTATAATACACACTTTGTTTATATTTTAAATAAATAATCAGTTGGAACTTTGATAACCCAAAAATCTATGAAAAGTAGTAGTACAACAGTGTTTTAACTGAGTTTTACATGTTTTTTGGCTATTTGTTTTAATAATTTGTTCCTAAATGCAATATTTTGCAAAAATTATTATTAATCATTATTAAAAATGATAATTAATAGTTGTTTCGCACGAGTATTCCTCATCAACCTCCATAATTTTGGTAAAAAGACAGGCCAAACTATTTATGCATTAGTGACATCGATGTGACTTAAGTTAATTTTCATTAACGGAGTACCTGATTATTAAGTAAGAAATTCAAATTAAACTTTATTATCAGTTAGAACATCGTTGCCCTAAAAAAATCTCAAAAAATACCGATAGAACATGGTTGTATTGTAAATAAAATGGGATATGTGCATAATATTTGTATTTTTTAAGTACAGGCAAAGGTAGTAAAAAGCTCTATTCAAAAATGCAAAAAAGTGAAAACCTGAAAAAATGTTAGTTGAAACCTTGTTGTTCTAATACGACGAGATATCTTTTTCTACGACTGCTTTAGAATGTAAGCAAAAACACACACTTTTCAAGCACAGAATGAATCCATTCTAGCTCTAGATATGGTATGAATATTCCGTATCAAGTTTTAGAATGAGCACATGTAGTGCCATCTCTTGTTTATAAAAGTAAAGAAAACTGTACCAAAATTAGCAAAAATATATATATTTTACCATGAACTATTGAATAATTTAATGCAATTTAAAGTTTTGCGTTAAAATTACATAAAGTTTATTAGTTTTTCTTAATATTTGACCAGTTCTTTATCAATTTAGTTCAAAAAATTAAAACTGCTCCATCTATTGTTAAATATTTAAACCTGATATATGTCACAACAATCTGACATAACTTTCACTTTTAGCATTGAAATTTGTAAATATGTGCTAAAATTAAATAAAAATCTTTTTTAAGTACTGATTTGATAAAATTATTAAATAACATTAACTGCTTTATTTAAAAATATGTGTTTTGTTGCATTTACAATGTCGAGTCACAAAAAACATTGTTTTTAACCTTGTCCGCAGTTTAAAGCCATACAATGTTTCATATTTGCAGTCGAAGAAAAAGTGGAATAGTCATTCCGCGCTCGCGGGACCGTCATACTCGCCTGCCGGCTCGTACGACAAACTTTCCGCTCGCGCGGAATATTGTCTATTCCATACTAGTTAAAAAATATACTATTCCGCACGCTCGTAGAAATTATATTGTGTAACATTTTTGAAGTCATGTACCTATACTCTTCTTGCTCTACAGTTGGGAAGAGTTAAACAACATCATCTCAGAAACACAATTCCTAGATGAAGATATTTTCAAACAAACATATTCATTCTATTCGATTGCCCACAATGCCGTGTAGAACTAGAGATTACTGCATTGTTATAATAATACAACTAAAATAGTTATTTATTTACAATCATACAGTAAAAAGTCCTTTGAATACTGTAAGATTGTAAATATAGTTATTTATGGTTTAATTTTCGAGAGGGCAATGTCGGTTTACCCATGAGTGCCATACAAGGTTTTATCCAATAATAGCTCAGAAATTCATATTTTTATTAAAAATTTTAATGACATTTACAAGAAAATAATTTGACAAGTGACAGTTGAGTGGGTAAAATAAATAATTATCCACTCAATAAAGTAAAAGCCACGCGGGGGTTATTATTGAGTTTATCTATTTAAAATAAAGCTGGTAATTGTCTTATTATCTGTATGTATTGGATAATAGTTATTTATGGTACTAGTGGGTAA
Source organism: Brachypterus glaber (assembly GCA_958510825.1). Lineage (NCBI taxonomy): Eukaryota > Metazoa > Arthropoda > Insecta > Coleoptera > Kateretidae > Brachypterus > Brachypterus glaber. Next base: position 18,139 of record CAUEHQ010000490.1, read on the forward strand.
AGTAAGATATTACCCATGAGAAAATTAACCTGCGAGGCGTCAGCCAAGCAGGTTAATTTTCGAGAGGGCAATATCGGTTTACCCATGAGTGCCATACAAGGTTTTATCCAATAAATAGCTTAGAAATTCATATTTTTATTAAAAATTTTAATGACATTTACAAGAAAATAATTTGTTGAGTGGGTAAAATATAGAATTATCCACTCAATAAAGTAAAAGCCACGCGGGGGTTATTATTGAGTTTATCTATTTAAAATAAAGCTGGTAATTGTCCTATTATCTGTATGTATTGGATAAAATATTTTTATCCATTTTAAAAAGTTGTCAGTAGTAATATCATAAGTGCATGTTGAATTATCGATAATTTTTTTACTGTATTAAAAAATATTTTGCTTGGCAATTTTTTGAGTGCATTTTTCGTGTTACAAAATTTTGAAGAAAAATGCACCAAAAAAACTTCCTTAAGCAAAACATTTGTTTATATACAGTAAAAAATTATGTATAATTCAACATGCACGAATGGTATTTTGAAAGACTATTTCACAAACAAAATAAGGAAGTATATAATTTTACAATGTTTTATGTTGTTTCATATTTAAATTAAAAATTTAAGAACTAAACAACAATATTAAAAAAAAAATCCCGGTTTTGTGAAAAATATGTTAAAAAAATTACAGTTCCAAATCGGGTTCAAGGTCACAAAATTGTTTTTTTTTATTTGCAGCCCTATACCCTATAAAATAAAGCCAAAATCCAAACTCCCTGAATTATTTTTAGGTTAAGCCGTGTTTATTCACCTTCCGACTGGATTACAATGTAATTATAGGTTTTTTTGTTATTAACATTAAAATATTACATATTTTACCGGTAAATTTAAAATTAGAGAAATAAATCTTGGCTGAGTGCTGCTAGCTTCACAACGTGACACCAATTACTGGAGATGAGTCAATGACTTTTTTAAAAAGTCGGAGAGCTGGTGACCATTTTTATTTCATTATTTGCTCCCGGCTATATTTTATATATGTCTTAAAGTACATTCAAATTAAGCTATTTTCAAATTGCTAGACTCTGGATCCGGTTCCTTTGGGTGCTAGAAACTCCAAAAGCTGCCAAAAAATCTATTTTTAACTTGCCAAGTCATATACATTTCATTTAATACATTCAGATTAAGCTATTTTCATAGTTATATACAATAATTCTAGGGCCAAGGGATGAGAACAGTCTTTAAAAAGTGCCTTTAAAATATGTGATACCTAATTTTTTAAAGAAATGAAAATTTATGAAATGAAATTTTGATTAAATGAAAATTAAAGAGAGTTTTTAGTGTTGACATATGTCAGATAAAGTTTTTAAAGTATTTTTTTAACTCTTAGCCTAGTGAATAGTTGTGTAAAATAAACTAATTTAAATGTAATAAATGTAATTTGTTTGACTCGGTAAGTTAAAAATGTATTTTTCGGGGACCCCATTTCACCACCTTTTCGAGGCTTCTAGCATCCAAAGGAACCAGATCCAGGACCTGGCGATTTGCAAGTAGCTTAATTTGAATGTACTTTAAGACATATAAAATATAGCCGGGAGCAAATAATGAAATAAAAATGGTCACCAGCTCTTAGACTGTTACATATTAACTCATGACTCATTAACAAATTTTATTTACTTCTATAAATTAAAAATTAATTAAAAAAATAGTTCTTACCTTCACTTTATTTTTTGATTTTGTTGGCTATCCTAAAAAAAAAAAATATAAATTAATATTTTATAAATAACTAGATGAAACGTTGCAAGTACCCTGTCAAAACATCGGCACTATTGTATACTAGAGCCATCTAGTTTGCAAATTTCAAATCAGGTGTTTTGTTGGATTTTAAATTCTGTATCTTTAAAACATTATATTTTAGCAAAAAACTGTATATAACATTATTTATAGGGCTTAAAAAGAGCTTGAATTTAAAATATAATTTTTTGAAATCGGGTTATAAATATGTGGGATATGCTAAAAAAACTTTTACTGCTTTAAACGCCAATATCTCGAAAACAATGCGTTTTAGGAAAACGTTGTTTAAAACATATTTTGGCCAATTTAAAATTATCTTTTATATAAGTGCTAAATTAACCAAATACAATAATAATTGCCTTAATTATAAACAAAAAACGCTAAAAATAGGAGTTTTACCCTATTTTTACCCCCTTACCCACAATCGTTTACCCCCAAAATCTAATCAGCTCTTCGGAATACGATAAGAAACAATATGCAAAAAACCGCATGTCGATATCTCATGTAGAAATGGAGTTAGAGAATTTACACCCAGACAGACAGATAGACGGACGCAAAAATTTTTTTTACTGACTTACGAGAAATGTGAAAAAAAACGTGGTCAAAGATTTTGACTTTTCGGCGAAGACTTCAATACATCGGCACTCTTAGTAGCATGTAATTAATATTAACAACCGGCTTTAGAGTCGACGACTGCTAACAGAGTTGGACACTGAAAAAACGAACATTTCACAGTGTAAAAGTTAACAAATTATATTACTATAAAATAAATAAATTGTATATTGTCAAGCCCAATGTTTATTGTTGGAAAAAAATATTTTAGATTGTTGCCTGATGCATTTCGAAGTTTTCTATACAAATAACTTCATCTTCGGAGGCTAAAAAGTTTACATAATGAACGAAAATATATCATTAGGTTATAGGTTATGTAAAAATTAATGATAGATTTAAATTGCACTAACCTTAAGACATGTCACAAAAATGGTGTGTTAAAATATAAAAACATACATAATAAAATTAATATTTTTCTTTTTGAGAAAAACATAAACTGCGAATAGCTTGCAGATGTTTACGAAAACATAACCTCACACAAGCAATGACAAATAAATTATAATCGAATCAAAAGGTGGGGACGACATCTTTGGGTAACAAATCAAAGCAAGTCAAGATAAACAATATTTGAAATAAAATTTTTTGATATACAAGGATGGTCTAAAATTAGATTAAAAATAAATTTTAAATTTTTTAATTTTTAAATTTTATAAAATGAATATGAATAAAAACAAAAAATATATATGTATAATTTAGGTTTATTGTAGAATGTTGCTATGCAGAAGGCTTTTAAAAATGTTTAGGTTTGGAAAGTTGTATTGAATATTAATTAATTTATTTGGGTTGTACTTACGTTTTAATAAAATTTCATACTTTTCTAAGTATTGAGATACTTTATGAAAATCATTGAAATGAAGTACATAGAAATCTGAATCATACAAGTGATTAGATTCGAGTATATGGGATGCGAAATTTGAGTGAACATTATTTTGGTCCAAGTCTACGCAGTTGTTATGTATTTCTCTAAAATGTTCAGAGACCCTAGTGCCAAAAGCTCTTTTGGTACATCCAATGTATATACCATTGCAAGTGGTACATTTTAGAGAATATACACCACTTTTTTGGCTTTTAACACACCATTTTTGTGACATGTCTTAAGGTTAGTGCAATTTAAATCTATCATTAATTTTTAATTTTTACATAACCTACACGGAAAAAAAAAATTATAGCTAGGAGCGCTATAACACACATACCAAGCAAATTATAATCGCTTATTATATAAATACAAGGCTTTCTCTTACAATTATGGCAGTCAGTGTAAAAATTTATATGAAATACTTTAATTGTTTAGTGAATAATAAAATATAACAAATAGTATGGCATTTATAGCTTAAATAGATTTAATTATTGTCCGTGCTAATAATTTTTATAATATAATAAAATTTATGTAAATTTATAATAGTCCCTGTAATAAATATAATCGTGTCTGTAATATATATAATCGTTTCCAATTTATTTTTAACATTATTAGTTATTGTGTCCCTTATAATCTATAGCTTAAATCACTATAATTTGCCACTGTTACCAAATAAACTTATAATGTATAGCGCAGAGCCCACTAATTTCTTTTCGTGTATAACCTAATGATATATTTTCGTTCATTATGTAAACTTTTTAGCCTCCGAAGATGAAGTTATTTGTATAGAAAACTTCGAAATGCATCAGGCAACAATCTAAAATATTTTTTTCCAACAATAAACACTGGCATTGACAATATACAATTTATTTATTTTATTATAATAATACCAATAATATCAGGATGAAACCACCTCGTGA